>JAOUQW010053971.1:0-15194 GCA_028565825.1 Olivaichthys viedmensis
AATTAAGAAAAAAACCCCCACCACAACCCAAAAAAAAAAAAAAAAAAAAAAAAACCCAAAAAAAAAAAAAAAAAAAAAAAAAAAACTAAGTTGGAAAAATGCTGGGAAAAAACCAACAACCTAAAACCCGAACAATAATTGTGTGCGAACAGCAATACTTTGATACTGAAGATAAAATCCAAGTACAGCGGCAGAAATCCAACGCTATGAACAAAAATCAAAATCAGATCAGCTGACAAAGCAGCCGTATAAAGCAGGTGACCGTGACCCTCTTCCTCAGTCCTTCTTTCCTCCTCTTCTCTCCCTCGTTCTTCCTCCTCTCCCTCCGGTTGAAACGCTGTAAGACCAGGCCCCGCCAGTCAACCCCTCTCACGCCGATGACTCTGCTCCCACCTCTGCGTCCCAAAAAGAGAACACCACAGGAAATTAACATGGACGTCATGCCCAACAAACCTATTCAATAAACATCCTCAAAACTCATAAATCAGGATTCTTTGTGAGAAAGTTTGTCGTTTAACCTTATATTTCATGCAAAAGTGTGACAGCTGCATATCTGACTCTTCATTAGGAATCACAAGAGTTCAGATCTATCTGTCTGTCTTTCGATGTATGCATGTAAGATCAACACATCGTGAAGGGCTGCAATAACAAAATGGCTTAAAAGTTGGAAATAATATTGCCAGTGAAATTGCTTTGCCCACGTACAGCACAAGAGTGACTCCCTGACACTGCAGACTTGTGTGGGTGTGTGTAAGCACGCAAGTGACATCATTAGAGTAGGACCGAAGAGCAAAAACATAGACTGAAAAGATGAGTGCTGTTCGGCCATGTTTCGGAAAAAACAGTGCGGAAAAAACAACTCTGTTTTCCCGCCACTTTTTTTTTTTCCTTCTGTGGCTGAATCTCAAACGGCGTGCACTACATGTAGTTCACTGCAGTGGGTGTACAAGGCAATTATGGTAGAGCGCATAAGTAGTGAAAAGGAAGTAATTTGGCATTGGCCTGTTTGTTGGCGGGGGCTTAAATAATTTTTTTTTTTTTAAATACTGCGTGAAGATGCCTTGAGTGTTGAGTCAGAGGTTTACTGTTATAAGTATTGTTTACATTAATGTTACAAAATCATATTTAAAATATTTAATATATTTTTGAGGCTGGGGCTGGATAAATCAGTAGCCGGGGTGTCCAGGACAAGCAGATAATTTGTCTAAACTACAAGTTTTTATTCGCCATTGCCCGATGGACATGTGCCCCAGAAGGCTAGTGATACGACGTCACCAGAGTTTTTTTTCCCCTCCTGTTCAACAACCAGAGAAAAAAGCCTGGTTCCTGCTGAAAATATAATTTTATATGTAGTTTTTAACATAATGTGCTGCTATTGTTTAAATATTTATTTGGTGTGACACACCTCGAATCTTGTGACATATCTATACTGACCCCTACCGACACGCCCCTTTTCCTACAGCAAGCGACAGGGTCATTTGACCAAAAATGCTTGGGAAGCGCGTTTCTATACACTTGTGTTAGGCTCCTAAAAGTAAAACATGCAATCTTAAACATTCAAACGTGGATTTTCGCCTTCGAATGCGTAAATATTATGTAAACTCGAGTCGTATTGGAATAGTGAAATTCGTTTCGACAGCCCTACTCTTTATTGAATCTGTGTTACACATAAACCAAGAACGCATTCTAGCCTACAGTAAGAACTATTTACATTAGTTGGGTGAAGTATATTGAAGCCAGTCTGTATTAAAAGGCACTTAAGCTGACTAGATGGCCATACATTCTGTTTTGGTTAAATTGTTAGCTACCATTTTTTAGCAGCGTTAACGTTGCAAGCTAGCTAACATAATGTTCAATAATTTGCTAGTTTGCAAAATGTACTTGCTCTTACAATCCAGCGTCATGCATTTATTAATTTAATAAGTAGGCTACATATACTGTTCATATTGCCTACATCAGAGTGTGAGATTAACCGGAGAGTTACCAACCAAAACATGGGACCAAACAAGTACACTGGACCATTTCCCTGCGCAGTGGGCTAACTAAAGAACTTATGATTTGTCCATCCCGTGACAAAAACTAGAATCACAATTCTGCTGTAGCACATTGTCCCTTTTTCAAAGGTTAAAATAAATAAATAAATATATAAAAAAGTATCAAAGCATTCCATCAGCAGGGTTAAAGGCACGGGGTGAACTTGTGGAAGCTCCAGTGTAACGTGAGCAGTGTAGCCCGTTTTTACGACTCCGCTCGTTTAGGCTAAAGAATGCAGAGAGCTCACTCGGTTAATCTGCCACTGAACCATGAACACACAGTACTAAAGCCTGAGCGGACTTCGTGAATTGGTGTCTGCCTTTCTGATATCAATTAACCTTAACTGGAGTCAACTCTCTTAACGAAAACCAGAATATAATGAGCTTTCTTTGTAGCATACCCTTTTCCCAACGCCAAGCCCTAACATGGACTCATGTGTAATCCCCACAGCAATAGAACAGATCAAATCTAAATGTAACAAACCTTTAAAGCTACAGTGTGTAGATTTGTTTCTGGTTCAAAATGGAAAAATCATTTTTAAATCATTATTGAGTCAGGGGAGGGAGGGGAAAAAACCCTCTCTAAAACATGATGTTACCGAGTCACCCTGGAAATCCTGTAATAATAATAATAATAATTCACAGTCAGAGCTGTTGGGCTCCAATTGGTGGGAATTCTCAAACGCACGCATCATACGCCAGCTCAGATATGTCATAGCGCCCAAAAAAATTTAACTAAATAGCATGTCAGTACGCCAACGGTGTCTGTACTATTTAGGCATCCTATTTAGTGCATAGAATGCGGTTTGGGACGCAGCCCCAACTTTTCATTGCATGTGTATTACTTGCCGTCAGATTAATCCGGCGATGCAGAAGAGCGCTGCGCAACCCACTATGTTACGAAATGTTCTTCTTATGAGTAGCTCATGATGGAATTTTTCTACCAGAGAGGGCGATATGTAACCCAGGTGCCATAAATGTCCATCACCGATGGCACATTTGGCTGGGGTGTTTATCTACATGTTATGAGATTGTGAACCCAATCAGTAAATTTGTGACAGTCCCTTTCGATTTCGATTTCTTTGGCACTACAAATAACATGGGCGTTTGTGTTCAGTCAAGTTCTTTTAATCTGACAATTTCTTAGGAATTACTCATGTTTGCTGGTTTACCAACTTCAAAAAATTCTGTACCACACAAATAACCGGACTCCCAGAAGTGCAGACACAATGATTTTATTAAAACAGAGTCCGGTCAGGGAAATGACCATCATCTAGATTTTTGTCCAAAGCTTTGTTTTAAGGTGAAATATCATTTTATCAAGATCTAGTACTGTAAAAGCATGCGATGAGACAGCTTGTGTACAGCCCCAAGAACCCAGTAATCACTGTTATTCTCAATTCTTAAGTATTATAATATTAGCATTTTATCCGAGAGGCCTCACTGATATTGGTATCTGCTCTGGACCTTAAAAAACCCACTTCAGTCTAACCCCTAGTCCTATAGGACCAAAGATCTTCTAAAAAGTGTATTGGTTATTCTTCTCTCTAATAAAGTAGATCTCTTGAAAAGTTGAGGGGGGCAAACGTAACGGTCATGATATGTCTGAAGGACGTCGTCTGCTGCAAAGCGCACTGGCAAGCGCGAGGTTCGTCGTCCACGATTATATAAAATCGACGAGAGCTGCAACAAACGATTATTTTTATAATCCAATCATTTGTCTATTTTTTGACTTATCTACCGATTATTCCCTGTTCCAACAACATGCCCCTTAAATTACAAAGAAGGATATTTGACTCATTTAAGAAACTTAAATTTGAAGATTCAAATGGGTCATGTTCTATCCCTTTCTCTAAACGGTACTAAATCAGTAGCCTACACGTAGCTCTGGGCGATTTTCACCATTAATTCATTTGATTCAAATTAATGTTTTAACGCCATGTGCAAAACGTGAAAGTCGAGATTTTACGTTACATATAAAATTACGTTTCACTTTTGTCAGGCAATACGAAGGACACTGAAGCTCCGAAACTTGTGTAAACCCCCCCCCCCAAAAAAACAGACACACTGGTTTTAGAAGCACTGTATCGATGCTTGATTCGTTTTCCCATAAACACTTGATCAACGACGTCTGAAGATTCGTTCGCTACGCAACAACGTGGCTGCTTCGCTCTAAATCAAAAGTTGACTGCTCTCTCGTTGCCACCATCATTCAGAGTTCCACCAATGATTGCGAGTGATATGGCTGCGAGTACCACGGTTATTTTTGTGTGGTACTGAAATGGTTGCGAGTGCTATTCACCCGTTTAACACGACCATGTGCTTGATTTTGTACGATTTCCAGTTCATATGTGCCGGTCCTCATGAACCTTTCTGTAGGTGCAGGAGCAGGGCTTGGTTAAATTAGGAATAAGTCAGCGGATTTGCTGTAAACTCCAGAAGTGGTGTATGAAAGTTTATTTAGATAATAAATGTACGTAAAACCAAACAGCGTGTTTATTGTCGTTAGTCATCACAACAAATGTGTTTCCAAAACACTGGAAATGATCATTTTATTAGCTGTAACCTGAAACTCGGTGACTCTGGTGCAGTACACGGAGATGCTCTTCATGTTTTTGACCACCAGATGTCGCTAACGTGCACCATGTAAAGCTTCGAGTAATGAACCCTTTTTCAACACAGTTGACAGGAAAGCCTCATTGCGGACACAGGCGGATGCGCTTGTAACCAAGAAGTGTGGTAACATCACCACAGTAATATTGCATTGATAATAAGTCTGATGTTGAACAAACTACTGTAAAGTTTTAAAGTTTGTAGAAAGCCAATTACAACAAAAAGTAGCAGACCAATTTATTCCTAGCACTGCCAAAGACACCCAGCGGAATGGGAGAAATGTGTGAAACTACGGGATGAAAATGCAGTTGGAGTCCATAGACATGCATTCCAAATAATAAAATCGAAATCAAGGATCGTTGAGAAGTTTGCTTTCTTTTTTTTTGCCGTATCGCCCAGCCCTACACGTAGCCAAACGTGAACAAGCCAAAATATATAAGGCTCATTAAACTATGAATTTTCCTACTTTAAACGTACCAATCTCAAAAATATCAAGCCCCTCCCATAAAACATGTTGTGATGTAAAGCCAACATTGACAGATTAATCCATTTCACCAAGCACAAGCTTTCGTCTTAAACGTTTGTGCTTCACCAATGTGCTGCTAATGAAAGGTGTCTCTGCTTTGCGTGCACTGCACTGCGTCACGTTTACACCTTTCTGAGTGACAAACACCCGGTTTTAACATTTTAGGTTGACTGCTCTCTCGATTTCTTCTAAAAAGGTGCTAGAGGTGCGCATCGAGACCAATTTCCACCGAACGGCAGAGCAAAGAGGGAAAAAAGCAGCCAATGTGACCGCTATTTAATAAATAGCGCTCTCTCATTTTAGTTCCCCCCCCCCACAAAGAGCACAGCTTGCTCTCTCGTTATCTATCGGTCACGCTCCGGTCAGGGCTGTGAATTCCCATTAAAGTTAACCTGAACTCGGCGCAAAACGACATTAACCCCTTTTTCCCCCGCATTCGGTCTGATCGCTTCTGGCTTGTTATAATCTAAGCAATCAGGCTATAATGTTTGCAGGAAAATTCACTCTGTCTGTTTCCTGTGTTTATTAATTAACAGTGTTTAAATGGACTTATTTTTGTTAGATTTGTATGCAAGGAACTTCCGATCAGTTTATCCATGTAAATGTTTTGTGCTCTGGACCCCTTGTAACACTTGCTGTATGCATTTACCAATCCTTTTCACCTGGTGAGGGTTTGAAACGAGAGTCTATTGAATTACGTCCTGCTAAAGCCACCGGCACGCCGAGTGCACTTGTAGGCAGAAGGACGAAATTAGACTTACTTTGCCTCCACACTGCCCAATTAGGTGAACTGGAGCATTTCATAGTTATATCTAGACTCATATACAGCGAGTGATAAGCCAATCACAAAGTCATAGAGAGAAAAAATAACAAAAAAAATTTCCCAGGGGTTGAGATATTGCGCCTGTAGACGTCATGGCAACAGAGATCTCCCAGCAACACCGTGCGGTGCTGTGTGCTTTTTCTACTACTGAGGGAGTTAAGATTAGAGAAACAGCACTGCATGTGAATATGTACCTTGTCTGTAGGTGAAGAGGACAAGCAGCAAAACAGGTTAGGTATCGTCAACGAGACAATTCCTGTTTTTCTTGCAGGCATTTGCAACAACAAGCAATTAAAATATGTAAAAAATAAATAAATAAAAAACTGATTTGTGATGCAACTGTTTGTGGTTCGAACTGGCTCACGGATCATCGAATACCATTTTAAGTGCAGTATTAGTACACGTGACCAATTATAGAACTCGTTTGAGGGTGAAGACGGGAGGAGAAAAGGAAAAAAAAAAACTAACAAAAAAAACCCGGCCAACTAATTAAAAAATACTTACATGCATAAGAACCATACTTAATGCGGTAATCATGGACACGTGTGTGTGTGTGTGTGTGTGTGTATATATATATATATATATATATATATTTATTTATTTATTACACACACGCACACGAATGTGTGTAAAAAAACACGAGGTTTCTTTTCTTTACATCTATTTAAATTTGTTATTTAATGTGCATTTGACTCATAATTTCAGCCTTTAACAGCTTGTGTTTAGATCCCATAATTTACACTGTAGTGGTGTTATTTTCATCTTGTAAATTACAGCTAGTGTTTCTCTCACTGCATGAAAGCTCCTGCAGCAAAACGTTTTATGCATGATCATAACTAATTATCCAGCCTTAAACCAGACTTTAAGGAGTTTTTAAAAAAATTACTATAATAATCTGTTTATGAGCATATAACGTACAACCTTCTACTCATACAATACGTGCTAAGGAGACCATGACCGAGGAGTTAACTATAAATAATAATTAAACTAATTAGAGATTAGCTACAGGTCATACAGCAAAAAAAAAAAAGAAGAAAAAAAGATCATACATTTATGTGTTATTTAAGCAAAGACCCTTGTGTCAAATGAAAGATGTGGTCAATAAGGGCCAGATGAAATCGGTTTTATTTTTTTCTGGGTTTTTATTTTATTTATTTTTTCTGCATGTGATTTGCATGCTTATGTTTTTATCCTCTAGAACACTCAAAATTAGGGTTTAAACTGAAAGAAAAAAAAAGAAAAGAAAGACAAACTAAATTATATTACTTTTATTAAATCAGATTACATATCTGCATTTAAACTGTTTTACAGTGAATTTAATACTGTTTAAAATAAATATATATATATATATATCGTTCCCTGAAATTGTTAACTGTCCAGCAATGGACTGGCATCCCATCCAGGGTCCCGGTGTTTCTGGGCTAGGCTCCAGGTCCACCTCCATGACCAGGATAAAGCAGTTACTGAACATTAATGAAAGAAAGAAAGAAAATTACTGTGATCGTGCTTTGAGGAGCAGAGTTTGCTTCCCGCCACTAAAGGTGTGTGTGTCCTTGTGGCTCCACTCACTGGTGTGTTTACAGGCCTTCGACAATAACCCTCCGATTTGAAATAATCGTTGGCTTCCTGTTGGCTGCACATCCCACTGGCATTTTAAAGCTTCTTTCAAAGCTGTTTGTGTAAGAAATTCAAAATGCACACGATTTTGGAGTACAGCATTTGAGAGAAAAAAAAAATGAAAATATATATATATATGCAGACATCGAACTTGGTCCGATTTTTTTATTTTATTTTAAATGATGCGCTGTAGCAGAATTTTCAGTATTAAATTTTTCCATAGAGTAGTGCGTTTGTTTCAGATACGTTGTAGTACAAGTTTTTGTCCGTCAATTACGCAGCCTTTGTACAATGCCCTTAATTCTAATATTACTCGGGCGCCCAGGATAAGTAGATAGAGTGTTCGGGCAATCTGCTTTTTATTTTTAATTGTGAGTAAATTCATAAAGCTGCTGATAAAGCGGTCACTAGGGTTTTTCTCCCGTCTAACAACCCTAATTCCTGATATAAACGTTTAAACGCAACACGCTCCAGCCGGTTCTTAAATTTGTAGCACAATATCCTCGTTCCTGAATCCCACCACCTGCTGCACTACGCACACGAACTAGTCGAATTCCTTAGTTTGCACAGCTTTATGACAGATAATCTTTTCAGAATCAGGGACATGGATGTTGAAACTGAACAAAATACAGCGCAGTGAAACGCAAACCTGTCATAACTTGACTGCTACTACTTAAACTCTAGCGTCACCTAGCATTAAAACACAAAACATTGAGCGGATTTATAAGAAAACCGCTAGCCACACTCGATTTATGTGCAAGTTTAGAACAGCACAGCTCAAAGCTGAAGTGTTAGCCAGAGACTTTAGTCGAGGAGTGGAAAAGTGCTGTGGCTACACACAGCCGTGCAGAAATTCAAGCACTTGCAAGTAATGTTACATCGCTATGCCCATCCCTCGTCTGTATTAATGCACTTAATTAGGTGGGAAATGGCAAAGGCTAAGAAACACAACTGACTATGGGCAACCGAAACACAGGACTGGGCAAGCACATTCATTTCACTTTGCCTGGTGGACTAGCGAATGAATTTATGATTCGTCCACCCCTGCACAAGAAAATAAATGGTTGAAAATGGCCACAGTGAGTCAATAGATCTTGGGCAATAAAACATGTCTGAGCTAATCTTCTAATAGTATAACTAAAAAAAAGAAACAGCCCGTGTTGCTGTTATTCCGAAGTGAGTCATGTATTATTTAACGTAAGCCTACTAACTAGGGTTATTGTGTAACCAGGGCTATCAAAGTTATTCTCACGATTTATTCTTATAAATCCAGGCTGGATAGACTTCATACATTTACAGGAAATCTGAAGCTTCTTTTTTTAAAGTCATATTTGTACAGATACGCATGTAAACTGTGTTACTCATTGTGTCGTCTAGGCCACAACACCAATGTGGGGAAACAGGAAGAAGGCCAATAATGTGTAGCTTCCTAGAGGTGTTTAGTGATAAAACCTTTGATTAAAAGAATGAACCCATTTGCACATATTGAAACCGCTGAACTATTCTTAGTCATTTGCTGAGATATTTTTAGTTTGTTAGATCAAGCGCAACCCAAAAATGCAGGACTCGCCTTCATGTTGACTGAGCGACACAGCACAACACAGCACCACAATATACACATTACTATAGACATTCGATAGATGAGTACTTAACAAGTTACTCGAGCCTTTTACAAACTTAGGGTATCACGCGTGAAGTTTAAATGTATTATTTAGTTCTAAATTTGTGCTTGTATACGGCAAACAAATCAGAGAACATATTGTAATTAAAAAAAAATATATATAGTCAACAATCATGGGGTGCTGCGCCACAAACCAGTCTGGTGACAGTACAAAAAAAATTTCATCCTATTAAAAAGCCCATACAAAAATAATTCCTAATCGATTTCAAAAGGATCGAATACACTTTTTTTCTTTTTCTAACCAGCTCTTCGTTTTGTTTGTCGAATGGATTTGAGACCCGCAGCCACTGCTTTACCGCACGGCGACAACAAGAGTTGTGGCTAGGCGCTATGTAACTATTTCTAGTTGAAGGGACTTCGAGCCCCTTTTGCTCTTATTGTCATGAACACACTCTGCGGGAGGCAGAAACCAGGCTCATAGCAGTCAAGACATCCACTCCCTGTAAAACCACAGCCGTATGTGCAGCAATTTTGCAACAAGTAGGGGAAATGACGCAATTAAGCACACCAAAATACAGATGTTGCATGTTTTTTGTGCGTGCTGCCTGACATCTACTATCTGTTTGACCATCATTCCTAAAGTGTCCCACGCTAAAAGCACCCTACTCTCATAAAATATACTGTTTAAAACACCAAACAGTGATTTTAAATACCAGGCAAATGACAACATATAATTAGTTAGCTCATCCAATTCCAGGGCAAAATGGCCTTTATGGAGGGACCCATAGAAAGTGAGGTTTTGTGGTGACCTCTACAAACAGCCGCTGCACAAGATCAAATATAACTCAAGAATGTAACATTTGACCGGCTCCAAGTAAAAGGCAACATGACACTCAAAAACGTGGCCTTTGCTGCGAAACAAATGGCTTCTCTCACCAACACTGGTCTCCCCCCCCCCCAAATAAAAGCGCAAGTGAGCTTATGAAGTACGACCCATTACATAACACCCTTTACGTTTTGAGAGTTGCCTTTGTAATCTTGCTCAACCGCAGCAGAAACTGTATTTCAACATTTTTAGTTTGACACCACTAAGAACGGCACCTCATCGCTGGCGAGTAGCTACGAGTGAAGATTCGACTCATTGTCTAGATCAGTGGTTCTCAACGTATGATACTCGAAATCCTCTCAGAAAGGCATATTGTGACTAGGCTCGTTACGGTGTCACGGTTCATCACGGTGTGTAATCTGACAGTTTCCAAGTACTGATAAAAAAAAATTCGCCATCTATTACAGTCCACGAGAGAAATTCGAACGCCTTTTTCTTCTGCGACGTGACGTATTTCCGAGTGAAACAGCATATTTGGAGGGGGCGGGCCTTTGGTTTTATCGACCGGGATTTGATTGGCTTGTGACTCGGATGCCGAGGCTAACGTTGGCGCTCACCTCCGCGAGCATCTTAGCGTGTCACTGTAATATTTCTTTTTGGGTGAAATGCCTCGTACACAACGCAGAATTCCCCGATATTCCTCCCTCTTCAAAACGTATACATTCCAGCCACCGGGGCCGTAACCCGGGCATTTTGGGGGGAAACAAAGGTTTTGGAGATTGACAACCAAAAATGCACTTTCTGCCCATGATGCATATAACGTGATAGCATAAAAATGTGGGTGCTAAACTAACGGTTGTTTTTTTTAATCATCTGTGCCAATTAAGCACAGAAAATATCAGAAACAAGAACAACTGAAAGGTGGTCGAGGTTTCAACTCTTCTGTTCGTTTCATACACAGGATAAAGAAATTGTTCAAGGAGAAAGCGAGTGTAAACGCATGTGCGAGTGCTGACCTTAATATTTCATAATACACTTTTCCTTTCATTGTTATCAACTGCGTTGGTGTTTTTAAATGGCCGCCTAATACTGTGAAACCTTGACACTGATCTTTTCCGACTAGGTTATCATATCATGAAAATATCCAACCGTGACACCACTTGTGACACTATTACAATACAGATATCGTGTCGTCATATCGCCCAGGAGGACATGGATTTCATAGTACTGGAAGATTGGCTCTGCCCTATTTTTCAGGTCAGGAGTGACACTCATCCCGTTTACACTTGCCCGTTTCATGCGTCTCGAGTATCAGGATTACATCCACGTTAAAATGAAAGTGTAAACCCACCCGAGACGCATTTGAAACAGATTCAAATCCGATCGCTCGAACCACTTCAGGAGGTCCGAGACGCATTTTAGCCACATGTTATACAAGTGTAAATGCATCCGTCTCTCCAAGCCGCATTTGACAAACGAAACCCCTCCCGATAGATGACGCACGTGCTCCATGAACGCCTCCAAGTTGGCGCCTCAAAAAAACATTAGAAAGACCAAAAACGGCACGAAAAATCGCAACCATCTTTTTCATAAAACAACTAAAAACGAGGAAAGACACTGTAAGTTGGTGTTCGAATGTAATGAGCCAATTTACATCAGAACGCATTTGACGACAAGTGTTAAAATCTTATCAAGATATGAAACAAACAGGTGTAAATGGCGTCGCTAGGACACATGACGACCACCGAAAGCACAGAAGAACGTGGCAGGGATGACTATAAATAACCAAAACAACAACTAGCAACTAACAACTAACATCTAGCTGAGCTTTAATTGGAGATTTAAAATGGGAAGTGCGTATGGGAACTGAATAATGGTTATAGGCAGATACTCGTTTTCATACAGGGGAACTGGGCCACAGTGTAAAAACACAGCCAGGTCTTTAAGGCCCATATTCTTTGTTCATTCATGGTTTATGTTATAGTTGATGTCTACAGTAATTCAGAGGTGGGTTTCCCAAAAAATCCACAAATTTTGACAAAAAGGGAAAAAATTAAGTAGCAACCATGCTACAGAGTGAGAAAGTTAAAGGTGTCTTGCACACAACAAAGCTCAACAAAAACTCGCCCCAGTTCATCCATTTTTAAAACAGTTAGACCTGTCTAACTTCTATCAGGCAGTTTGTTCAGTATTCAGTATGTATCCCTGCTTTTTTTCCTAACAGTGACAATATTCACATACTTTACGCGTTTTAATAGGATGGCATCGAGGTCCCGAGATTAGCTGCTTGGCCGAGCACTGCTGCACAACCGCGCCGGTTATAGCCGTTTTTTTTGCATACAGGTGTGCGTGCAGGCCTTCACTCTTACAGCAACTCCGAAACAAATCAGTCTTTCCTTGTATACGACATTGTAAAAATCACTGGAGTGGAATTCTTCTCGAAAATGTGTGCGATCAAAAAATATAGGTCTACGTACTTTTTTGGACCCCTGAAACGGTGGAGGAAGTGGCCATCTCGATCAGGGGTTCTCATCTCTAGAGAATGGGAGACTGCCAGAACTATCATTTATTAAATTGGTACCACACCAGGCTCAGCAGCAGACAGTCATAAAACTTGGGAGTCTGGCATTCATTCAGAAAAACAGTCCAACTGAAAATAACTTTGATACTTTTGGCAAGTAGCAATACAACAGACACCACTGGAGATTCCTCCCAAAGCATGAATGCCGACGACCGCTGTTGGAAGAGAACGTCTCACTTTAGACAACTTAGTCACAAAACCCTTAGGACAATGCAACCGGGATCAGCAGAAAGAAAAAGAGGTGGCCCAGGTCCTTCAGGCACTGAGGAAATCCAGACAAATCAGTGCAATAAGCAGCGCTCTAACAAACCTGATAGAGTCACTGTGAACAGCACCCTGATCTCATGTACCTTATAAGTGTTCAGAGGAATCAATAGAGCCACATGGTCGAACAAATGTACGGAATATTATGTGGTGCCATTTAACCAGGTCATATAAAAGTAAATATAGCCACGGTAGTTTTAGTACTGGCTTGAAGCAGGAAGGTGACCAGATAAATTTTTTTTTTTTTTTTTAAAGCACAAGGTTACATGAATGAAACACCCAAACCGCAGTACAAGTTCAGTGCACCAGTGAAAGTGCCAAATGCACGGACCTGGGCGGTGGCTGTGACCTTTAACCCTAAAATGCTGCATTTCTCTTCTTCGCAGGCGTGAAAACAAGAACTGCCAAAACGGTCACTGAGGATTAGACGCAAGCATCTCGAGTCTCCATGACACTCAAGTTACACTAGGTGTGCTTTCCGCAGCAGGGGCAGGCCCAGTTGGTTTTGCATGCATTTCACTAAAACACGTCCATTTGCCTGGACCATGCCCGGGTACCCTCAGTCTTCGCTGGACAAACGTATGGCATGAACCAAATTGCAGCCTGGCCAGCCTACAGTGCACTATTCTGGGAGCTGTGTCCTTGTTGCAATGTGGGGAAGATACCCAGGGCGCTCAGGATATCCCACAACGCACTGCAAAAAGGGTGAGCGTCCAAATGACGTAGAGGGCACGGAATACCCATGATGCACTTCGGCGTTTGTTGGAAACAAGGGGGCACCGTGGGTCGTCGTCATCATCATGATCAAGAACTTTCTTCTTACTCGTGCACTCGTATGATGTCCACTTAAAAACAAGCAGTTTACGGGTGCAGCCCCCTTTTAAAGACAACGCGTTTCATGCACACTAGAAGCACTACGTAGTATGTATAAATTGCACACACCCTCTTGTGGAGTACACGTTCGGTTAGTACGGTAGTGTTTGGTGTTTTGGACTCTTCCTCCTCTTCCTCCTCCTCCTCCTCGTGCCGTGGCCTTCACACAACTCACTCACAGAAATACATGTATAAAAGCAAACCACTCAGCCAGAAAAAGAGCCCAACCCCCCACTGAGTTCACCCCCCTCTCTGTCTGTCTGTCTCTCGGTCTGTCTGCCTGTCTCTCGGTCTGTCTGTCTGTCTGTCTGTCTCTCCCCCCATGCAACGTCGACGCCTCACGACCCTGAAGCGGCCAAACGCGCCCCGTGTTTGTAACAAGATACCGCGCTAGCACGCTAACGTTAGCACAACCGTTCAAATAGAGGACGCTGCGCTTTTGCTCACCGTGTTTTCTGCAGCTCCAAAAAAACAACAAAACACACACACAAAAAAAAAAACCCCAAAGCCGTGTTTACTCCGAGACGTCTCGCTTCTCGCGCACGGGCTGGCGGTGTCTGGCTGCGGGCGCGCTCGTCCTCCAAAATGGCGCTGTAATCCTCATCAGAGCGCGCGTAACAAGTACATTAATAACGTTCGCTCTATCCGACGGTCGCTGTGCGTTGATAGCTCTTGTCTGCTCGCTGCTCTTGTTTGTGTTTCGGGAAGATGGCCGCTGTACCACGTGACTCCCGGGGCCGCGCGCGCGCGCGCACACACACACACACCAAACGCCTGTAGGGTGAAACAGCGCCTCTAGCGGCTACAGCCCGTTTCACACGCGCGTGTCTTCAATATGGGCTCGCGGTCAAATCGCTGGAGGAACCCCAGATCTCTGAAGTAGATAGAACTTAATGGAACTGGTTTGCATTTGTGAGATGCGCACCAACTTGACGCTGTGCACAGAGACGAGGAAGACTGCTGGGTTGACACGTTTTAGCCGAATAACAGCCAGACGGGATGGCCGAAGTGGTGGAGATAACGTTCATCAGTGGTACATAACCTATGCCACAGTTTAAAAAAAAAAAAAAACACACAAAAAAACAGCATGAACTGAAATATGCAATCACACCTACATACACCTGGTGACCACTTTATTAGGTGCACTTGCCTTATACCTATGTTTATTGGCCAGTTTATCACGTAAACATACCATATAGATATGCTATGGAGGGATGCAATTACTGACTGGAGTTCATCTGTTGCTATGCAGTTTGTCAGCCCCTCTCTACCCTGTCCATCAATGAAAAGGGACAACCATAGGACCACTGCTGGCCAGATATTATTTGGGTGATGGACCATTCCGACTGCAGCTGGCCTCATCAACAAGGCCCGGGACCCCCACTGACACGGACTCTCACCCCACTTCCATGGCCAC
>JAOUQW010054003.1:0-15191 GCA_028565825.1 Olivaichthys viedmensis
GCCTGATGTGATGATGGTGGAGCCTGTCAGCGGTACACGATGATCCTGCAGGGAGCACCCTGAGGGGAGAGGGAGGGAGGGAGAGGGATAGGGATTCAGAGAGCAAGTGAAGGAGAGACAGTGAGGGAAAGAAAGCTGAGAGGGAAAACATTCAGAGTTAGGCTGAGAGACAGCAGAAGGTATCGAGAGAGCGAGCATGAGGGAGAGACATGCCGAGATCCGGGGGTGCACGATAATGGCTAAAATGATAATCATGATCACTTTTGCCCAATGTTGAAATCACGGTTTTCACAATTATTCAGCCAAATTAGGAACCCTGCTTCCTCGTTTTTTTTTGTTGTTGTTGTTTTTTATCATTTAAAATCAACATGACAGCCTTTTTCTTTTATATTGTACATTTATACGGCAGTATTCATTATATTCATTCATAAATCTGCATCGTTAAATCAAAATAAGACCGCTACCTAGCTACAGGAATTGCGTTTCATAAATTCTGAACATGATCGTAATTAAACTCGAACTGGAACCCAACTTAAAGCCAAGCTCGCCCCTAGTGTGGTCTATTGGGTTTTGTTAATAAACCTTTAGCATGGAGAAAGAAAGCGGAGAAGAGAGGCGATCCGGGGGAGAGAGAAATACAGAGACAGCAAAGAAAGCTAATAAGGGAGGGAAATTCAGAAGGTGAGGGAAGAAAGAAAGACAGTGATGTATAGCGAATAAGGGAGATTCAAAGAGTGCAGGGACGGAGATGGAGAGAGGGCGTGTGCGATATGCACAGAGCGAATAGAGCGAGATTGCAAGAGCAACTGGGGGAGAAGTAGAAGTGTGTGTGTATATATATATATATATATTTAGAGAGAGAGGGAGAGAGTAGGCATGTAATATGCATACAGTGAGGAAAGGGAGAAATTCAGAGAGGGAGGGAGAAAGTGATGCATAGACAGAAGACAGCGGGTGATGCAGGCGACCAGGCTTGTTGCATTTTCACGGTTCGTCACGGTGTACGATCTGAAGGCCAACTGATTCAAATGCTGTTCCGTCTACCATCTCCGCCTTAAAAGTTCCTTAACACAGGAGCCAACTAGAATATTGAACATTCTAGAACATTCTAGAAACTAGAATATCATGGCGTGCAAATGTCGAACCGTAACACCCCTAATGGGGACAGAGCTAGAACTCTGTCTCCTGTCTCTCTGCAAGAATGAATGGCCCTTTGAGCGGACACCTGTCTCTCTCTCTCTCTCTCTCGGTGTCTCTGTCTGGCCGTTTGGTATGCCGCGGCTCTCCTGGCACGGGCCGGGGCACCTGCTCCATCTCACCAAAGCACTAGAGTATTTAGCTTTGCCCCTTGCTGCTGCGGCAGTCAGAAAAAAAGAAAGAAAGACCCGTTTTAGAATTCCGATGAGTTTTTCTTTCACTCGGGAGCTCATAAATCATGGTCTAAAGCAGCCTTATTTGTCTGTGGATTTTGTCAGAACAAAAAAATTAGCATGCAGGGCAGTGAGACTGTCTTGCTCTCTTCTCTCACTCGCTGTCTGGATCATTTGCCGTCCGTCTGGCTGCAAAATGGAGCGCGCGCCGTTTCTTTCAACAGGTTTTTACGAGTCCGCAGGAGTACCAACACAACAAATGAGCCATTAGGATGGCGGGAAGGTTTTTAAGCGTCGTACCTCATCAACATTACAGTGCAGCACTGCTTCCGAACCTTTTTGCTTTCTCTTATCAGATACGTGAACTGTTTTTGATGCTTTCAGAACCACGCGTTTTAAATTGACCAAAATAATTGTCGATGGAGTAGTTAAACCCGAAACAAAGTGGACAGGATTTTTTTTCCCCCCTGACCCCGAAATGTTGTCGATCAGCCAAGACGTGTTTGGTATCTGAGCTTTGCTAAAAGAAAATGCACAAAACGGCACTAAGAACGGTCGTAGCAGCCAAACCTTAAAGCTGGAGTTAGGCTACTTTCCTCCTCAGCCCATAGTTTGTCCCTGGTTTAAAGGCAGAGTTGTTAAAAGGTGATTCGGATTCTTGAGCGTTATTTTCAAGCTTGATTTTCCCTCCTGACTTTTCATGTTGACCCGCTGATGACCTTCTGCATGCTTAGTGTTTCTCGGTACCTCAATAAAGCAGCATGTTTATCGGCTGCGCTGTTATTTATTTCGGGAAAAAAATGTCAAACCGAAAGCGCTGGAGAATAATTGAAAATATGAGGCGTCAATTTTAAAACCACACATAAACATGATTTGCAGCCAGTTGTAACTGGAACTTTTTTATGGACGAGTGAGCTCATTTTTTCTAAGTTTGACTTATGTGTTCATAATGGGTTTATTTTTCTTTCGGAGAACATCGCGCTGTTTAAAGCTGGGGGTTACATCGCATGACTTTTACCCTGATATTTTATATTTAGTGCTTCAGTTTTTGGTAGTCAGGTTTGGTAATGCGTGTTCTCCTGTCGGTTGGTGTGCGTCCTTCTTAATTTTTCAAGCGCCGAAACGAATCAGAAAGCGTGCGACGGTCAGTCTTCTCATAATTTAAAAAGTCGTAAAGTGTGTCGTCAGCTTGAGGCTTGACGGTCTGAAAATAGTGCAGCTCGCCTGTGCGTAGCGTAGACACGGAAGAGAAACGTTTCCACCCATCTGGCATTTGGATAATATCTTAAATCCTGTTGTTGGGCTGCGTACCCCAGTAATCCTCTTTGCCCAATCCGCTAGCCTGCTGCATGCCGCGTGAGGAGGGCATGGGCGTTTGATTTATGAGCTTTTTATGAACATAAAGCATTTCCCAGTGTCCCAGTCTCTCCTCCAGCTTTTTCCTTATCCTGGTTTGTCACTCTGTTTTGTCCCGATGCTGCTAGTCCTACTGGCCAATGAAGTTGCTGTAGTTGTGCTGCGTTGGTGTGTGTGGATTAGCTCTGGCTTGATTATGTCGGCGGCTAAGAGCTGCTTAAATTTAAACACTTTTGTGCCGTGTCCGTGTGTGTGTGTGTGTGTGTGTGTTGAGGTGAATAAATATTGCCGCGTTACCTGGCAGAGTATTCTGCAAGACATAAGAGTGCACAATCGATCAGTCAATAACGTAACTGCAGTTGTCATGAGTTTAAAAAGAAAAAGATTTTATGGCATTTCTTCTCTTGTCCTCAAAAGCTGGTGGCGTGTCTGGCCCTGAGTGGAGAGATCAACGGGCTTTGTCGTGGTTTTGGCCGAGATCACTTTGCTTCATCTCTGTTGAGAGTAGGGCATTGTGGGAAACAGATGGCCTGTCTTTGCTGAACTCCAGAAGGGTGGCCACTGGGTCCAGAGGAAGTTTAGCCTCAAAGGCCGACATTGTGCAGTCGAAGTGAATTTAATACGTTTTGCACGTCACTGGACAGTACAGACATCCAGAGAGCGGCAGTGCATTACTTTTTTTAATAAATAAACCTTTCTATGATCTCGAGATGAGGGCTAAAGTTAGGCGCAAGTTGCTGATTGGCTTATTTTACGACTAGGCGACGGCCGGGCAAGGATTCTTTAACCGCTGTTATTTCAATGTTCCTCATTATTGAGCAATTATTTAAAAGTAGCCGTGTCTTTTTAAACCGACTTCCCTGAAGGAGGCTAACGATGTGGAAATTAAATGCACTGATCCAAATAAGTTATTAATGAGACGGAAAATAATAACGCTTGGCCTCTGAACTTTCATAGGACAGCTTTTAAAACGATGATAATAATCATAATCATCATCTAACTTGTACAGCACCTTTTTAATTTAAGTATAAAATAAAATAAAAAAGTATAATTAAACAGATTAACAGTAATGAATGATTTATTTGTTAATTAATCGTTTAAAAATATATATATTCTTAAATGCAAAGTGGACCGACGATAGAAGGAACCTGACGAATATCAAGGGGTGGTGTGTTTCAGTTTTTAGGTGCATAAAAATAAACGGTTGTCGGTCTTGTATATCAGAAAATCGTTAACCCCATCTATAACGGTTTAAAACGTTTTTGTAACGTTTGGCGAAGCTTCAATAAAATATCCGCTCAGAAGAAAAACTCCGGTCTCTGTGGTGTCCCAGGCTCTGTAAATGGGAGAAACAAAAAAAATAATAATGTGGACCACCAATATCCAAGCAGTTAAGAACAAGGAGGTGGCTCCTGTCAATTCAGAACGCGCTGCATCTTTTCACTAGAACTCAGGAGTTCTAGCTCAGGCATGCCGATTTACGCCTTTAGCATTCCCTCTCCTGCAGTAGAGGTGGTGACCGCCATCCAAAGATGTCCCGTAATCCCAACGACCTATTATTTTGTGTGATTGGATCATTTCAGCGCTGTTGGAACATAACAGTATTTGTCTATATAAGTTCTGTCTATATGATCTAACGGATGCCCTCGTTTGGCTCCGCGGTGCTCTGGCCTAGAGTTGCTTGAAATCCCCCGAGCGACTGCTTTCTGAAAAGTACTTCTAATTAGCCACACATGGGAAACACTTTGTTGGGGACCATATTGCCAGCCCACGCTCTCGCCAACTTGTGTGAGGAGAAGTGAGGCTTAGAAGAAAGTGTTTTTAAATGCGTTTCCAAAGCTAAGCACTTCAGACCGAGTAGCAAATAACACGGGTTGGTCCAAAAGCCCTGGCATCCACTTTCCCAGTCGAGCTCCATGCAAAAACAAACTACTGATTCAGCATTGAAGGAAACAATAGCAGCATCCTGGGAGCCGTTCAGGAGTTTCTGGCTAGAAAGTGCAAAGACTTTTCAACTGATTTATTTATTACGCTGTACCCAAATGCTTGTCTGGTGCAAATGGATCCTCCGTGGCCTGTCTGACCTGTCTCTTTTTTTTCATATCTCATTTTCTCTCGGAGTTCATTTGAGATTCTTGTGGTGGGTTGTTGTTGAGTCTCGTTATCAGGACTCTACCATAATGGTGTAGAGGATGATTACAGCCACGCGGAAACTCGGGCGTCCTTTCGCCATGTCTTTGCATAGTAGGATGAGCACAAACTGAGTGTTTCACATATTGGAAAACAAAACACTTGTTAGTGGTGCATCTCTGATGAGCATCTGTGAAGGATGCATCAAGTCGTCAACGATGGAATATGAGGTGATTTGGACTGTTTTTAATGCGATACAATGTGATTTAATATTGTACAAGTATAGCAAAAGTTTCATTTTATTTAAATGTTTTGGCTATAAGGGGTGGAAGGCCGCGCCCCCTTTACTGGGACTGATTGGCCACGGCTTCTTTACTGGGACTGGCGGGCCGCGCCCCCTTTACTGGGACTGGCGCCCCCTTTACTGGGACTGGCGGGCCGCGCCCCCTGCCTCCTTTACTGGGACTGACTGGCCCCGCCTCCTTTACTGGGGCTGGCGGGCCACGCCTTCTTTACTGGGACTGGCGGGCCACGCCCCCTTTACTGGGACTGGCGGGACGCGCCCCCTTTACTGGGGACTGACTGGCCGCGCCCCCTTTACTGGGACTGACTGGCCGCGCCTCCTTTATTTGGACTGACTGGCCCCGCCCCCTTTACTGGGACTGACTGGCCCCGCCTCCTTTACTGGGACTGACTGGTCCCTCCTTCTTTACTGGGACTGACTGGCCGCGCCCCCTCTACTGGGACTGACTGGCCCCGCCTTCTTTACTGGGACTGACTGGTCCCTCCTTTTTTACTGGGACTGACTGGCCCCTCCTTCTTTCCTTCTTTACTGGGACTGACTGGCCGCGCCCCCTTTACTGGGACTGACTGGCCGCGCCCCCTTTACTGGGACTGACTGGTCCCTCCTTCTTTACTGGGACTGACTAGCTGCGCCCCCTTTCCTGGGACTGACTGGCCCCTCCTTCTTTCTTTCTTTACTGGGACTGACTGGCCGCGCCCCCTTTACTGGGACTGACTGGTCCCTCCTTCTTTACTGGGACTGACTGGCCGCGCCCCCTTTACTGGGACTGACTGGTCCCTTCTTCTTTACTGGGACTGACATGCAAAGAGCAGCATAGAAAGAGAGAAACACTGTGCCAAAGAAAGCTCATTTAAAGGGGTGGAGCCAAAGGATGTTGCACATTAGTTTTTATGTTTTTATTTTTAAATGGCCGAGGCTCCAGGACAGAACGCCGCTACACTGTGGACGCAATTTAGGAGCAACACTTTTTGACATTTTGGCTTGTAAAATGGGCGTTAGTGTGCGATTTGGCACATTACTGCCATAGAAACATCCTCAAATGGGGGTAGCTCAGCTGCATTGAGCTACGCTGTGTTGTGCTGCGGGAGACGCGCGTTGCCACTCCTGGGAGCTCTTGTGTTCTCGCAGCTGGCAGGCTCATGGAGTTTGATATGTGTGTGCGAGAGAGTTCAGCCACTTCTGCTCTAATTCAAGTGCAGTTTGAGCCGCTTTACTGCTGTTAATATTGATCAACATTGATTTTGGATGCCACCCTGTGTGTGTGGATTGTATGTTTGAAATGACATCTGCAGGCGTTAATGTACAATCCACACAACAGCAGATGGCAGCACAACCTGATCATTATCAGAGCTGTTACAAGAGAAATCAGGCCAGTACAACCCTGAGCTTCAGAGCAAGGAGCAAAAATGTGGTTCTGCAGGTACTTTTCGAGAGTCGCAGCAAAGCTTATCTTAATCTAACGATCAATCTGCACAATATTATTCAGCACAAGGATGCCGAGACAACGGTAACAAAAAAAAAAAGTCTCTCAGTTTGCAGCCTGATCTGATACACGCTTTGGTGGGTTTTTTATTTTTATTTTTTGCAAGAGTCAGCACCGACGCGTTCCCATGTCTGAATTAACCTTGAAAATGCACAAAACCCCCCCCACAAAACACCGGCACAGCCCTTTTCTTGCTTCTTACTTCAGACACTGATTGAAAAGCATCACGTCATGGTGCTTTGTTGAATAAGATTTCCTAAACAGTCTGCTAATTGCCAGAATGCCTCATATGTAATCTGTATCTATTTCTGACACGGGGAATTCCCATTGAGAAATGAGAACTGGCCTCCTTCCAAAGTCATCACTCAAAATTAGGCTTTACATTTGTTAGGGACGCTTTGCTCCCATTGTTTGTTTTTTTTCCGTTTCTGATACTACGTTGATATCCGAGCTATTGGCTGATGGATGGAGGAAACGTCCTAGCCGTGATGGCAGCATGCTTTTAAGGGTGTTTAATCACCCATTTGTCTTGTACGCATCACTTATATTGATACTATGTGGTCAGAATTTAAGTGGACGAAACGTATTTCTTCACTTGCTCACTTTTTTGCAGGTGAAATCCATGTTAAATCATGTTCTCACTGCAATCGAAATGCTCCATATGTGAAGGCACCCTAAGAAAAAACGTGTGTGTCTTCAGCTCACTTTTAAGATCCGTGTTGTCTGTCAACAATGTATAAATGTCAAAGCTGAGCCGATACTGATCCTAGCTTTTACACTAATATCGTCATGCGTCCCTAACATTTCTTTGCATTTTCTGTATTAAACTAACGTGCAGCCTTTTTTCCTTTTCTTTTTTTTCTGTAGAGATGCCAACCTTGGCGATAGCCGTGAGACATGAAGAGAGAGACACAGGGAAGAGAAAGGAGTGAAAATCCTGTAACCCCATTTATCTTTCTCTCAAGCCCACAGAGTGCAGCACTGATCCGCTAGCATGCTGCTGATGTCTACATTTTCTCTGCCTCTCCATTCCAGCACTGGAACAGAGAAGTGCAGTCACTAGCAGGAAGATGTAACGCTGCAGTATTTGTTTACAGCTGTGTGTGTGTGTGTTGCATTTGTGCTGGGGGTAAAATAAAGGAGATGCAGAGAGAGAGAGAGAGAGAGAGAGAGAGCCTCAGTCTCAGTGGGATGTTTATCCTGCTGTGGGGAGATGCAGAGGAAGAGAAGCGGGAGTGAGTGAGGAAGGACGATGTGAGGAGACCGTAGAAGACGCAGGAAGGAAAAGATGGAGGGAAGGAGTTTTAAAAAAAGAAAAGAAAAAGTGAGTGAAAGAGTTAGATTGACGGAGAACGAGAGCTGCTGTGGAATCAGGGGGGCCTGGGATAAATTTTATTGGGTAGTGTATGAGAAGGACGCATGCAACGCTGCCTTTAATTTTCGTATAAAAAGAGTTTTGGCCTTTATCTTCAGAGCGCGCTGCCCAAAAATGCTGTCTACCTACTGGATGTGTGTTTGTGTGAGAGCTGTCAACCACAGGCTTTCTGTGCATCCCCCTGCAATATTCCCTGCAGTGCATCTGCGTATGCTCACTGCATGGAGGCAATCATCATCATGTACAAGATTTCATTACTGAAGCTCTAGCTATGGTAGCTCTTTGCAGCATGCTCACACACACACACACACACACACACACACACACACACATTCTTCTAAGTCAGCAGATGGTGTTATCATTTATATATAGGGTTCCCTGCTCTGTGCTCACTGACAGTGTGTGAATCTGTGTCCATATGCAGTAACGATCCAGGGGAATAAGCATGTATCCCCGAGCTCCCCATTCGCTAGCCGCAGAAGCCAACAACCCTGGCCATAACAATGTTGTTATATTGTTACTATAGAGCCGGTGGAATTGTAATAATTGGAAGTAATTGGACAGTGACACAATTTCGCTTGTTTGGCTCTGTACTCCACGACATTAGATGACCTTTATGTGCCGAATGCCAGCTTTAATTTGTATTCACATCGATATTGGGTGCAGGAACGAGAGACCTTTTAGAGCCTCGATTGCGGCGGTTCATAAGCGACTGGACGAACAAACGTGACTAAAACTGTCATGTTCAGTTCTTGGTTGCAAATCCTTTTACAAATTACTCCCCAAACAAGACTCCTGTAATGTGGCCATTTTTTACTGCTCGTTTTGGGGCTTTGTGTTCTTCAGTAAGAGAAATGCATGCTCGGGTCTGTTGATTGATCGTGATGCTTCGGGTTGGCTGACTCGCATAGCCAGTCAAAAACATTTTTTAAAACATTGGGCACTATATAAAGTGTTGAAATACTATTTTATTGCACTCCTGCAAAGGGAAGCGCCAACTGCAGAGTTTTGAGGCTTTTCACTGAATTTAAATATCCAAGGTACTGTGCACTTCAGAGTCCATCCTGCTGGTGCTGTCGGCCATCACGTCGTCTATGAAGACGAGTTAGTCCGTTACACTGGACTAAGTGTCCCTCAGCCATGCTACGACTTCCACTACTCATGTTTCATCGATGTGGTGATATCCTTTAGATGATGACCAATTGCCACACGTTCATTAGGTCCAACTGGTACAGGTTAATCTTTCAAATCAGTGCTTTTTAACAATGTACAAGTGGCCAGGCAAACGCAAGGCAGCCAGCTGTCCAGATATTTTGGCCACCTGGAATGGTGAAAGTATGAGTGATGAGCTGCTCTCGCACACCACTTGATATCCAAACACGCGCCGCTTGGAGCAAAGGCGTCCTGAAGCGCCTGTCTTCCGTGATGCGCACATCATCATCGGATATGTTACGGGATGAAAAGATTTGACACTGAGCATCATGAAGGGCTGAGTGCTTTGATTATTCGAGACGTTCGCTGCATTCACACTGTCGAGCTCTGTTGTCAATACTGAAAACGTGGGTTGAGAGGAAAAGAATGGAAGCATGCTGAGATTGTGTGCCGTCGATGGCAAAACTATTGTGTTACTCGGCTTTATGAGCTGACGTGAATTTGAAACCGAGAATTATGTGACAAAAGAAAATCTTCCCCGCGCCTCAAATGCTTTTTAGAAAATCCAATTCTTGAATAATGAATGCCTTTTATAGTCTAATCCATTTCTGACGTATGGCCTTATCCTTTGGGGGGGTCCTTAAGAGGATTTAGTTTGCACACCTCGCTCCTGTATCTTGTAACCAGGCCCAAACTGGTACCTTTTTATTAGTGAGCTGCTTATGTGGGGGGTCCAAATATGTAATCATGTCCTGGGGACTGCGTTCTCCAAATTCAAGACTTCGCCAAAAGAGCTTCGCTATTGAAAATGTACTTTAGTCTACATCTAGGCTAAATTACTTCCAGCTTTCCAGTACATTTCTGCCTTGAAACTTTAGAAGGAGGGGCTAAGGGCGCGGGTTGTAAAATGTCACCGTTGTAAACGTGACCGCTGAATAGCTAATTTGTTAGGAAAATTGTTTCTTACCCAGGACTGGCTTGTTGTGAGACAGTTTGTTGCTTCTGATGTGGCAACCTCCCACAATGAAGTGTTGCGTTCTGGAACTTGACAACAAAACATCATCGGGATACTTTCGTTCAAACGTGTGCAGTTAAGGCTCATGATGAAAAATTAGCTTCATAGCTTCGCTTCTTAGTTGTAGTCCTATATTCGTCTACAGTGTGTCGGTGTTGTAAATCCAAACAACCACCTCTTATAGGCTTGTGATTCCGGTTGTCCAAGATGGCCGCCCTCATAATGTTCCAGCGTTCAGCTGAACGGTGAAGTTTTGTTCATGTTTACAGATTACAGCAAGTCACACTGTGTCCTAAACCACATCACTGAAGAACTGGAGATATTTACAGAAAAGATTTTGGGTGAGATAGACTTTCATTACTCGTGTCTCCAGTGTAAAACTAAAGAAGCAAACTTTACTTGGCTGATCGACAACATTTGAAGATGAAAATTGGGTAGGTTCCCTTAAAGTCAGCTCATTTCCCTACTTTCAGAGCGCTCTAGTTACACATTTTAACACATTCTACCTCCATCGATATCATGCTCAGAATTGTAATTACATGCTGATGTAAGTTACCACTTCATCGGCGACGTCTGAGCTAAATAATGATTCGCGTCTCTTTGAGAGATGTGTGTTTATTTCCACGCTGCACTGGTGTTAATGATGTGCACTGAGCATGAATTATTACTTCAGGAACGGTGGGGGGGAATGATGTCTGAAATGTTCCTTTTTCTTCAATTAACTCTGCATGTCTAGCTTTCGTCTCGTCGTCATTCTGCACTGTGAGGAAGTATCGGAAAATAGGATTTGGGCCATGTGTATCTAAAGCCCTTGTTAAAAACCGAAAATCTGTTTTGTTTTGTGTTTTTGTTGTTGTTGTTTTTTTTGTTTTTTCCCCCCATGCCTCTTTTCTTTTATTCAGCATCTCCGTTCCTGACCTTTCGGAACTTATACAAAGCGAGCCCTAGACGAATGGAAGGCATAAAGCATTATTTTCATATGAATGCTTCTCACCTTGAGAGCCGCTACATTAATTCATCGCTCTCCCATCACGGCTTTGATGAAATCGGCGGTAACGCCTCGTAGCGCCTTAACAGAAATATTTTTCACCGTGTGCCCTTTCCATTCAAAGCCCTGACCGATCAACACCGAGCCGACGCGCACGTTCCCTTTTTGATATGCAGGAAGAGGATCTGAATGTAATTAAAGCACTTGACAAGTGATGCGACCCCAATTAGCTCATGCCGTAATGGTGGGAAAAGCATGCACTAGGAGAAGAAATGGAATGATGGAATGCACAGGGTAGTAATAGAATGGACCAAGAGCTTATGGTGTGATGTATGTATGTAGCTTGCACTTCTTAATTATTTATGAAAAATATGATGCCTTATTTACCGAATGTCATTGGAATATATTGTGGCGGTCTTGCAGTGGGCGCTGGTCTCACCTGGTCACACCTAAACTCTCAGGGGGGAAAAAAAGGTATGAAATTGTACCTTTCCTTGTCACTGGGGTTGGTACCCTTAAGGGAACATCTGTCGTACCTTTAGTGTGTATCTTTTACCTGGAAATGTGGATATAGTGTACCTAAAGGTACGTAATGAGACATTAAGGACCGCTGTTGTACCTTTTAATTCATTTCTAAACTTTAAAGGTACACTACAAGCACCTTCCCAGGTAAAGGATGCACACTAAAGGTACGAAAGATGTTCCCTTCAGAGTACCACCCCAGTGACAAGAAATGTGTTTGTGACGGTGCCTATTGTTGGAAGTGCTATACAAATAAAATTGAATTGAGGGGCTTGCCACACTTTCAGCAGTTACTGCTAGTGTTTTAAACAATCTGCAGCGTTTTGTTTCCTAAATATATTTCATGTGTGAACCTCTCAGCAGGAAAACAAGCTTGGTTAGTAAAGTGGGTTTGTAAATTAAAATGTCTTTTCATTACATTACAGGCGTTTTGCTAATATTTAGCGCATCACAAAACGGGTGTCGGGTGCAGAGAAGGCCACTGTTGAACCAAACCAACGAAGCCACTATTAAGCCTTATTAAACCACGTCATTTAGCTTTTAAAGTAAAAGCCTGAGGTCTGAGCACCTGGGGGGGGGGGGCACAGGCACAGATCGTAGACGTTACCGTAGAAACTGTAAGATTTACATATTCAGAGTGATGTACCACTGAATTCACACAATTGGGAGCTAGTGTAGCGGCACTGGGTGTTGCTGGCGGACGTGGTTTTCCCATTATGCCTTGGGGGTGAATAATGCGCCCACCGTCAATGCTTCATCCCCAATATTTTTTTACTAGCATTCTAATTAAGTTTGCAGGCTACGCTTTATTTGCAAATCCTGTTTTTAATATGAGCACACTATACAGTCAAAAAGATTTGATTTGCACATAGGTATTCGGTACATAGCTGCGGTTCTCTATTTGCTCTAATTGATGGACTTACTAAAGCTTACTATTACCAAAAAATAGGTTCTCTTGGTAGATCTGGAAAGTGTGTGTGTGTGAGATGAGGCAGTCGGACAGCAGAGTGCGAGATGGCCGCTGCGTGACGGTTGAGCTCTAGGGAGCTGCTGCCTGCTCTCATTAGACCTCAGTAACTTGGAGCCTGTAAAAGAAGCTAAACTCTTAAACCCCCCTCTCTTTTTATTTTTTTCTCTCTCTTTTTCTGGCTCATTTGCTTCCTCCACCTCTCCCCTCTTCCTCTCCCTTTTTTTCTTTCTTCGTTCCTCCTCCTGCAGCACGTCGCCGTTGCCTCTGCTCACTGCTCGACTCCCTCTGCTCACCCGTAAATTCAATCTCAGGCAGGAGTTCAGCAGAGCTGCTGTAATATCGCACAAGCTGCCGGTTGACACAAACGTCTACGGAGATGAGAAAACTGGAAAAGTGCTTTGGAGTTTTTTTGGGGGTTTTTTTGCTTTCTTTTTTTCCTGCCGCATTGTGCATCAGAATATCTTGCCAAGGCACGATGTGAAATCAGGCCGTTTTATATTTGGATATTTTGGCACGACAGGTTTAAAACTTTTAACATCCAGAATTCATTAGAAAACATTAAAGCAACAGCTTCAATTAGTTCACGTCAGAAGAGCAGTTCTGACGCTTGCGTGCATGCTGATTTTAATAATCAAACTAAAACTCCCACTGTTCCAGCAGCGGCGCTGGTTATTAAAAATGACCTTTTTCAGGTGTCCTTCAAAATGTTTTGTTTTAGCTTCTCAGTTTGTCGTTTTTGGCTTTTTCTACCTGCAACGTTTTCATGGACTGGCTTTTCCAAAGAGAGAAGCTGTACCGTCACCAGGGATGCTGCCATTTCTGTGTGATTTGCTCCTGAATTTCTCACTTTTGATTCTAATGAATTGTTCATGTGATTACACTTGAGTGATCAATGTCTTTTGATTAGTGTATTTTTTAGGGACATATTCATTTTTGGTTTGTCAGAGCTGTTGTCTCCTGAGGCCTTGTGTTATTAGAGGTCTCTTTTCAGCCATAGGCCCAACACTGGCAGCTTGATGATGCTGGGATTTGAACTCTCAATCTTCCAATTAGAGCCTTAACTGGTGAGCCAACACTGCCCCGCAAATGCTTTGGTCCTTTTGGCTGTCTTTCTCTCTTTTCGGGGACAGACAGACACAGGAAAAAGAGAATGCATGCAGGCCCAAAGGTTATCTGTGACTCTGTGGTGTCGTTGTTTGGCCTTCCTTTAAGAGGGAGGGCGGGAGAGGGAGGCAACCTTCTGCAGAAAACGCACTTTTTTAAAAAATTTTTCCTTGTTAGTTTTTATGACGCATAGTAAAGGTAGATAGAAATACAGTTTTGTTGGCGGAGTCTCTGAAAAAATCTGACAAGGCCTCTTTGGCGTTATTGGACTGGTTTTTATTTTTATTTTAAATTATCCAATGTGTTTAAAGCCGGATACATGAGAAGATGCAAATTTTTTGTATTTGTAGCTGAATGGATGTCTGTGATTATTAGAGCCATATATAACCAGCTGTCTGTGGTTTGTGCTTTTATCTTTTCATCTTTGTGAATATGTCTCTCTCCTTGCTTTGTATTCTGTTTGAATCCGGCTCAACACGCCAGTTTCATCTGAAGACTAGATGTTTCATCATGTGTCATAAACGTAATATCTTGTGCAATTATATGTATCTATGTATAACTATAAACAAGAGGCTGATGATCTGGCAAAATATGATGTCATATGGTACTTTGAAGATATTTTCATGATGAAGGATGCGTATCGGCGGCTTAGCTCACAAGCTAGAACAGCAAAACGTAGTTTATTAAAAATTAAACCATTTAACGAGGAAGAGGAGGAAAAATGAAACGACGTGTGTGTGTATAGATTAACATTCAATCAGCTACTTGTTAAAAATGTTAAAAGTAAGTACCCACAATACTCTTAGCATATAATGACAACTTCTCAATATCAATGGCATAGTGTGTGTGTGTGTGTGTGTGTGTGTGTGACCTTTTTGTCATTGTTTGAATGCAAATGCCGGATTAGTTTTGTGGTGACTGTATATCAGGTGCTGCGAGTTTCAGTGTCCTTCTCTCTCTCTAGGGACATCAGAGAGGCAGTACAAAGGCAGCTTCTGTCCTTGAGAGAGACATCTGCCTTAGACTTCAGCTAGCGAGAAAAAAAACACGGTGCTTAAGGACACGGTGTGAGAGAGAGCATATCTCTGTATTCTAGGCTCAGGGAGGACTGGCTTTGGGCAGGTGTGTGTGTGTGTGTGTGTGTGTACACACATTCTCATTCATCTGTTTGCTAACCCGCGTACGCTCATTCTCACACTTGTACAGACAGTTTGCCTTCATTATGGGGAATGCAGTACAGCAATACGTTACTGCATCTACCGCTCAAACTAATTACATAGCAACTACAGTGCTATCTGGATCTGCTATTACTGCCTTCATCCAGAAACCACAGCCCTATCTGGATTCTGCTATTACTGCCTTCATCCAGAAACCACAGCCCTATCTGGATTCTGCTATTACTGCCTTCATCCAGAAACCACA
>JAOUQW010054010.1:0-15191 GCA_028565825.1 Olivaichthys viedmensis
AGCTATAATGTACTGGATGGCTATAAAAATCTGAATAAAATGTCTATTGCTGAAGATTGTATTTATGCCAGCAATAAACTGGATAACCCCTTAAGACAGACAGGACAGCAGTCGCCGAGGTCCAGTGCGCATGCGCATCCCACCACACCACACCACCGTCCGCGTGACTTGGTCGGGCTTTGGCTGACTCGTTGGCGTGACGTCAACGTCTACGCGCTACCGAGGCACGAGGCTCTGTGGCTGCGCGCACTACCGTAACGTTTCTACATTGCGCAATTAAAAAAAAAAAAGAAGAAGCTTAGCAGTAATCGCAATAAGTGGTTGTTGGGTCGAAAGCGCCCAAATGCGACGTCTCAGCCGACGAACATGGCCGTGTTCGTTTATTTAGTTACGCAAAAGCTGGCTAAACACGTCAGTGATCACGGCAGCCATATTTGCCGCGTCTCCCAGGACATATTACACTAACACGCTTCATGAGCAGTTTGCCGCCTTTAGCATCGCTTTTCCTTTTTCAAAAAAAGAACGCTTTTATTGATGCACACCCCTTGAAACACATTACGAAACGCTTGGAAGCTCTTGGTGACTTGATATATAAGCGCAGTCCTGATGGTGAACACGTATATTAGGACCACATCGGCCACGACGCAGCCTCAAACTGCAACGTGACAGCTCAGCCCCGTGAGCCTGGCGCCGCCCACATCGGCCAATCAGCGACGACCTGGGCGTGAATAGGCTGGCTTCGAGAGCGCAAGCAGCCAATGGGGGCATCGTGTGTGCGCAGGCTTGCAGGACGACGCTATAGAACGTGTACTCCTGCGTGTGTGGTGTGGCGTAGGCACGCGCGAAGTGTGCCACACAGTAACCACTGGACTGCGACGTGAAAAGCAACTTGAACCTGGCCCAGCTTGGAGACGCGCTGGATACACTGATCTGCTGGAGGTAAGGCCAGCGGGGTTTTCATGCATTACGATATCCAGCAGTCTCTGGGGGGGGGTAATGCAGTGTTGTAGCCCAGCGTTGTGTTGTGCTGGTGCAGACCCGAAATATGCTTTGTTGTCTCTTGATTTGATTTGAAAGACCTAGATTTGGTCATGCACAGGAACGAGACTCGGTGTGGTGTCGACACTTGTGGTTCTGGGATGCTGACTATTTTGGAGATGTTCATGTTGTGTTCACTTATTTATGGCACAGGCTGATGAGGCTAGTTTCGAAAGTGCATGTGTTTTAACCGCTTCCCAGATAACAAACCAAATTGTTATTAAAACAGGAGCACGCCTACCCATCCTGCAGAATAAAACAGCTTAGAGCTGCATAGTCGCCAGCAAGACCAGCATAAAGCTTGCAGACCGTGCCAGCTGTGCCAGCAAGACCAGCATAAAGCTTGCAGACCGTACCAGCATGACCAGGATAAAGCTTGCAGACCGTGCCAGCAAGACCAGCATAAAGCTTGCAGACTGTGCCAGCTGTGCCAGCAAGACCAGCATAAAGCTTGCAGACCGTGCCAGCAAGACCAGCATAAAGCTTGCAGACCGTGCCAGCTGTGCCAGCAAGACCAGCATAAAGCTTGCAGACCGTGCCAGCATGACCAGGATAAAGCTTGCAGACCGTGCCAGCTGTGCCAGCAAGACCAGCATAAAGCTTGCAGACCGTGCCAGCATGACCAGCATAAAGCTTGCAGACCGTGCCAGCATGACCAGGATAAAGCTTGCAGACCGTGCCAGCATGACCAGCATAAAGCTTGCAGACCATGCCAGCTGTGCCAGCAAGACCAGCATAAAGCTTGCAGACCGTGCCAGCTGTGCCAGCATAAAGCTTGCAGACCATGCCAGCTGTGCCAGCAAGACCAGCATAAAGCTTGCAGACCATGCCAGCTGTGCCAGCATGACCAGCATAAAGCTTGCAGACCATGCCAGCTGTGCCAGCAAGACCAGCTTTACCAACAAGGCTTTGCTTAGTCAACCAGCTAAACCAGTCCCACACCAGCAGTAAACCAACTGTAAAATAACCCCCATCACGTTTGAATAATGTTTTTCTGCTGGCGTAAAGATATTCGTCATGTCGCAAGTGCATTTGACATTAACAACAGCCACATTTGGTGCATATAAAGGCTTAATATGACAACATGAATTGCATTCCCAAACGAATTTGTTTGAGGTTTCAATAGCGCCCCCTCCTTTTCAGGTTATGAGCAGACATGTAGGCTTGTTTTTATAGGTCATACATGTGTTGTGACGTGCAAATAACTACTATCAAATGACAAATTCCTTGAAGCTGGACTTGAAGCAACCAGAAACTTTTGCAGTCTGAGAAGTAGTAGCCTGTGAGTCAACTTTCATTTCGCTAGTTGTTTAAAAGTGAGGTGAGCGACTTGTGTAAGTCACAACACTTTTTTGTAAAATATCGGCTCAGAGGAAAAACTCTGGTCTCCGTGGCACCCCAGGCTCTGTAAATAGGAGGGGAAAAACCAAATTATGTCTACCAACAACATCCAACCAATCAAGACAAGAAGGCGGCCCGTCACTCATGTTGCCTGTGATTCAGAAAACTCATCCTCTTATTCATTCAGGAGTTCTAGCCTAGGCAGCCGAAGTACATGTGTTTTTGAGGGCGTGACTTTCAAGGAAACATTGAAGGTAGGGGTTTTATGCGGCAGGATAGGTTGCATGATTTTAGACAGAATAAAAGTGCATGAGCAAGTTCAAATGATCAAATAAAAATAAAAATAAATTATTGGACCTTCAGGAAGTAGAAAGTGGAGAAAATAAAAGCAAAGCTCTAATCTGCAATAGTAAAAATTATATTGTAGTGCCTAGAGCAGGTTTATTTGCCCCATTGCTGTTTTGCTGTTTTATGATCGTTGATTTGAATTTTCCCAGCAGCCACTGAGTTCTGACTTCTTTCTCTAATAAAACCAGTATCCTGCAACATGAACAGGGGAGTGGTCTGTTCGTTAGTGAGTGTGTTCTACATGCTTCAAGTCTTTTTCATAAAGTTCGGTTTGTTTGGTTGGCCTAAAAACATTTCATTAAACTTGCATATGCACCAAGGAATCGTAAACGGGTCCGCTAGAAAAGCCGACGCAGTAGTCTGGAGGTCGGTTCGTGTAAAGTGCAGTATGGTCTGCTGCACACGGTCATCATTTTCATAAAAATTCATATGCCGAGTGTCTGTGTATAATTTGATGACTTCTGACCGGATCAAGGGTGAGTCAATAAATATCTATCGCAAATGCCGGATGAGAAGTTCATGGCAAAGGTTTGCTTTCTGACTGATATTTCTAATCACTTGAACGGGCTTAATTTGCGAAAGCAGGAAAATGACAAAACTGTATTTAAAATGGTGGAAAAACTGACTGCCTTTAAAAGAAATTCAAAAGGAATCCTACTTGATTTTTTCTCTGATTAATGCCCCGTCAAAATGCTCAATTTTCCAATGCTACGAGCTCGTACACAGTAATCATCAGTACTGATAAACTGGAGGCCAACTTTGCAAGAACACTTGCACTGATCACTCTACTGACACGATGGAAGTCATCAGGAAGCTGTTGGTGACTGGGGGGAAAACTCCGCAAATGCCAACCAGGTGCTGACCTCAATGAGGGACAGTTTTAGCTGGAGCTGATTGACTTTCAGACGTCAGCAAATCTGAGGTAGGCATACCAGTGTGTAGACTTTGTCAAGCTTTGAATGAAGTACATCAGAGAGAGAAACACAAGAACACTTGTGCCAGTTTTATTCACACAATGTTTGGATCCACCTATACATCTATATAAATATAAACCAGAAAGAGTAATATACAAAATGTATTATTTTTTTCATCAATATTTCGAAGAATTTGAAAGTGCTTTACAACTAATAAAACTACATTCCTTCAACAAAGAAAATTGCATGTTGAGTTTGTCTGGCCCCTAAACTGTTACCCGAGTTATAACAAAGTGCTGGTTGAAACAGAATTCAAACCGCATGTTCCAGAGGGAGTCCATTAAGAGTACTTCAAAGAGTGTCCAGAAATACCCGTACCCAACCATTTATGGCTATTAAACCGACATATTAAATCATATCTGAAATCGTATCTTTGAGACTACAGTCTGATCGAGATACCAATAGACAGGTGACAGGTTGGGTTGTGCGATCTAAAAGCCTGACTCATACCTATGTGAACAGGTCGGTCCAGAAGCCTTATTAGCAGCTCTATAAGAAACGAAAACTGGCTTTATAATGGCGGTCCCCAAAGAAGTGTTAGTGTATTGTTAGAGGCAAAAAATTTAAAACAATTTTCGAGGAATCACATTATTCATTTGGGACCATTACACGACCATTTTTTGCTGCTGCTGAATGAGAGGAGTGTAAAAAGGACTCTAGTGAGCGGTGTTGATCCAATTGCAGAGTTTTATTAACACAAAAGTCTCGGGCATCTCATGTTTTCTTAGAATCCAAGGTCTGTCAATCTTTCCTCTTTTTCTCACTCACTACCGGCTTTGTCCTTTTTGGACATTTTAAACCACTAATGTCTTGATTACATAGTTACCCACACTAATTGCAATATTTTCAACAAACTCAATTATAGTTTCTTATATCAATTATCACTTTTCCCATGGTTCACCTCAGTATTCAGTTTGATGTTCGTAGCCAGTGACTTGAATGTGATTATAAGAAAACTAAAACTATGTGAGGCTTTACTACACTTCTTTGAGGACAAAGTAACGTCTACCAACAATTCTTCCAACAATTCTTCCGTGTCTCTCCCAGCATTTGTTGATGAGTTTAATTCCCACCGAACCTCGCCTGTCTCTGCACTCATCACAAAGTTCAATTCCTTCACCGTTCAGCTTGATCTTTTTCCCAGCTCCCTTGTCACACCCGGTAGCGTTACTGATATTTTGGGGGCCCTAAGCAAAAAAACCTCTTTGGGCATCCCACCAAACCCCATCCCCATGACAACTCACTTTTCCTATAGGATATTCCTGCCTAATTTCTCTCCAAACCATTCCTTACAATGTATGTTTCTATCCATTTACAGTATTTAATTCTACTTATAATAATCTGACTTATGTTTGAAAGCATCTTACCTTGAATCTGAACTCATCAGATATAACTGTACTGAACTCACTAGTGTTAGTTGTGTCTTTCTCAAGCAGATCTTTGTCGTGAAAAAGACACTTGCCCTCAGGCCCTGAAGGATAAATCAATCATCAACACCAAGAGTAGCAGAAAAATGGATATCAAATTGAGGATCAAAAAGACACCACAATAAAGTGGAGTTGTCCCAGGGGGGAGAACTGAGGGACTGAATGAAGGGCTTCTTTATTTATATCCTCCTGAGTAACGGAGGATCAATTGAGACTTCATCCCTCGCCCCTTATCTCTTCTTTATTTTATTTTTAATAATTGGCCTGAAACTAATTCTTGGTTTTTTCCACGTGGTATGTTGCTTTGTAAGATAAGCCAGTATCAGTCAGTTCCTCAGCTCCCTTCCTTGACTTTGTTCCGTTGTTTCTCGAGGTCAGAGATGCACACAGTAAAATCATAGAACAAAAGGCCCTTAGTTATATTGATTTTTTTCCACATTTAAGGTTACACTATTGTCTACAAGCTAACTCATTTCTTATTAAAAATCATGGGGTCATGTCCCCTGAGTATACTGATTTTTCATATGTTTATGTTGATTATTCATCATGTTAACTACAAAAATCCACCACAACCTCAAGAAAACAACCTTTGTTATCTTGAGACCACGAGAAAAATAAGTGATCTCAAGATAAGGGGATATTAATATCCGGTGGGGAATAACGGAAAAATAATATTGCATGGATTCTCTGGATTTCCGTAGCTATCACAGTGTATGAAGTCTTAGCAAAAGCCTGGCACGGAGAATTCTTCTCACACACAGATTGTGGGAGAGCGCGTCCCGTCGTGGTCAAACCTACATTCATACGAGCCTACACCTCTAATACTCATTGATAAAGTTCCCTCCTTATCTGCCTTTGTTTGCTTTTTCCAATCATATGAAAGAAATTTAAATGTAGTTTGAGAATCAATCACGTAGGCCAGACATTTCTCATGAAACATCACCTGACTGGTAACTGCTTTTGCAACAGTTACTGGGAAATGAAAGAAAAAAAAAACTCTAATAGCATTATTTAGGTTGTTTAGGGATTTAAAGCTGGTGTTCCATCTTTTCACACTGGCTCTCGTGCAGTGTTACAGAAGGAAGATGTTTGGAAAAGAGTACTGTCAATAAGAGAATCATTTGAGTGCCTACTTATCTCACTCTATACATGGAAATTCCCTTTTTTTCTCTGAAAGATGGCATTTTTTATTTCATCTGTTTAAATTATGTCCTTAAGTTTTTTGTTTTTATTCTGACAACTGAATACAAAATTTTTCTCTCCCTAAATTTGAAGAGTTGTTATATTACTTTATATTGAAATCTCTTGATGTTGTCAATAACAGAAAAAACAACAACATGCCTTATTTACTCCCTAAGGAATTCCTGAAAATACACTTTATGTATCATCACTGTAAAGGCAACAACCTTTATTTGAAATCTACTTCCGAATTTCTGTAAATTGCAATGTCTATTGTTAAAAGCGTTATACAAATCAAATCGAATTGAATTGAATAAGAACACACAGGCACACATTTTAGGACAAAGATAGAGAGGAAGAGTACAGAGCTGGGACCGCATACACACAGACACACACACACACACACACACACACACAAAGGAAGAAAAGAGTTCACCTCAGTTCATGAACAGACTTAAATGCAACTTAAATTAAATAAAACCCCCAATGTATTTAAATAACCGTTAATTTCAACTTCAAGTTTAATTTCATTTGTCATATGTTTGTTAAACAGACTGTTTAAAATGACTGACATTCCTACTCACGACTGCCCAGGAGCAGCAAAAAAACAAATACAGTATTGAATTAACAGAGTAATGCTTTGTGGATGTGGTTATTTGTTGTTGATTGTGCATATTTTTGCAGACTTCCTGTTACAGTGGAAAAATTCATACAAGGCCCAATCACAAAAGTGGAAATGGCTCCTTCAATTATGCGTGTGTTTGTGTATAAGCCACGTCCTTTCATATTAAGTTGCTTTGCGTTTCGCTGCCTTCTTCTTCTTCTTCTTCTTGAGACTCACCTCCACTGGGTAATGATCACTAATCTCCAGAGCCTAACAAAGACACACGTACTGGAGTTTAGAAAGTGTAAGAGAGATTATAGAGTGAAATTAGGTCTGTCCTTTTTCAAATAGATAGAAAGATAGATAGATAGATAGATAGATAGATAGATCGACAGACAGATCGATCGATCGATAGATAGATAGATAGATAGATAGATAGATAGATAGATAGATAATAGATAGATGGATAGATTAAAGAATGAAAGATGGATGGATAGATAGATGGATGGATAGATAGATGGATGGATAGATAGATAGACAGATCGACCGATAGATCGATAATAGATAGATAGATAGATTAAAGAATGATAGATAGATCATTGGATAGATAGATAGATAGATAGATAGATAGATAGATAGATAGATAGATAGATAGATCATTAGACAGATAGATAGATGGACGAATGGATGGACAGACAGACAGATAGATAGATATGGGAAATGTGGAAGGTGTCTTCTTTTAACTGTGATGTAATGAAAGTGAGACAATTAGAATACAGGAAGTTGTTAAATATTTCTGCTATAAACAGAATAGCACACACAGTTTTGTTACAGTCATAAATAAATTTCTGGTAGCAGATGTTGGAAAGCGAAAATCTGATTAGCCAGAAAAAGCAACAACAAAAAAAACGACCAAGACAAGAAAATATAACATTGCTTACTTAGAATATGGATTTACATCAGTTAGTCAACAGAGAGGTTTGGCCCTTGTGTGGGTTTAGTGCCAAATGTTTTTTGTATTGTATATGGGAAGGAGGTATGGAAATTTTTTCCAGATGTATTTGAGGCTTTGCCAAAAGAAACGTTTCAATACCACTGATCTAAAATGACAGTATTTACTTTTGTTCATTTACCAGTAACATACAACAGTCAGCATCAACTGATTTAATTCAATAAATATTTTAAGAACTTCATATTTCATTACTTGGTGTAGTAGCCATGTCTTATGGTCATTTACAGATTTCATCACCTTTTTGAAATGTGCAAAAGCGAGGGCTCAGGCTTTAGTCATTTTCTGTTCACTGAGTTTTGATTCATTTAAAAGGAAGGGACAAAAAAGGGAGAGAAAGATAAATTCATTTTTAAATTAAAGTATTTAATTTAAAGATATAAAGATATATATATAAAATAAAGATATACGCCACTTGGCATCATCTGAAATTAAAATAAACAAGATTTTCTAAAGTGTCTCATCAAGTGACCTGATGTGCCATAATCACTGAATCCACCTTGTTCACTGACAGATTCCTGGAAGCTCTTACCATTTCCGTCGACAGCTCATAGGCATCCTGGAAGTTGAAGGGTTTCGCTGATCTCGGCACTATTGCTTTCAACATGTCGTCCTTGTACACCACAATCCTAAAGGAATTTTCTATCGTTAAAGGATTTTATAGGGGAGCACAAAAGGTTTTCCCAAGGCATGAAACAGCCCTGTGGCTCTCCACAAGATAAGGGGTGCTTTTAACATTCCTAATTATAGACTATCAGAGTGCACCATGCTCCAAATAGCAGGTATTAACTTTAAGATGATAACACTAAATGAAAAATAAAGTGACTTGTCGTAAATCAAGTCATAGTTACAGTGTCAGTAATAAGTTGTAATTATGTATATTTGTCGTTATTGTTCTTATTAATGCTATTAAAATACCCTTAAAATATGATAAGCACTGATTAATGACAGGCTGTGATCAAATGTTTTATTTATACTTGTCTTACCTGTCGTATGTATGGTTGTTGGACAAGCTGACTGTGGTGTCCACTTCGTCCGCTATCAGCCAGTGGAAGTCTTTGTCACTACGGATCCTGATTTTCTTCATCTTCTTCTTTGAGACGTACGCGCCAGCGGCATTAAAGTCGCCCAGGATCATTATGTTCTGTAAAAGACGTGTACGTGCTCAATTAACGATGTGGTCCCATAAATATCATCACTATTATCACTATTGGGTCACTGAAGACTCCGTACACATGCAACGGCTCGAAAAACACACTTATAATTTTTTTTCCACATGTTATGAGAACTGCTTAAAAACAGCTTATAATTTTGACTTGATGACATTCTGATAAAACTGAAAATCATACACAAGTTCTGTTTGGGGGCTACATTTGTATGTTTGCTCATGTATAGTTAATGTACCACATAAACCATAAACTATTTCATTATTGGGTGTGGTAATAAACCAAAAACTTCAAGGTTGTCTCGACTTGAAGTACTTTGTAAACTAAAATTAAGGCTTTAGTCATTTTCTGTCTATTGGATTTTAATGAAGTCAAAAGAAAGAAAAAAATAGAGGAAAAAAATGGTTAATTTTGAAATTGAACTGAACTGGGGTTTTTGAGACTCCAAACAATGAGCAAGTAAAGGCAATCTGAACAAAACATGAGCGTTAAGGTCATTACGTGCTCTTTCTAATGCTTCAAGTCACTTAAAACTTGTTTTTTTTCTATATTAAATAATAAATTGCTTGACGTGGCGGTTCACCAATAAATTGGTTATTAGACAGCACAAGCTTTAAGAAATTCAGATTCTATGAAATAAGAAACATATTTCATATACTGTTTCATATACTATCTTGTAATTTACATGACCTGCATTTGCATTATGGAACCTGATTGGCTCTTATATTTTGTGACACAATAAAACTTGGCTGTCATGTGTTCAATACTAACTAAAATTTTACAACTGTTTCTTAAAAGAATGCCACAAAACCGCTGCAGTGACAGCGTTCACACTTTGACCCGTCCTTGCACTCAAATTCATTTCCCCCCGATAGGATTTAATCATAAAAACCCCCACATTTTATGAAGTTTAGTGTGACTTTAAACCATTTTAGTGGCTTTAAGACTCTCCACCGTTCCACTTAACTCAGGACATTTAGAGCTTTTTACTCACTTCAGTCTGCCATTTATTCTTAACAGCCATGCACACATCATACAGCTCATCTATCTCTTTCTCTGAGTCTGTGGGCTTTGTGTGGACAGGGATTAACACCAAGTCTTTCACCACTAGAAACACACACACATACACCACAAACAAGTTAGCACATGTTTCAAGCTAATCTTTACATACTTGATGCCGTTTTAGAAAGTACTAACCGTTTCACTCTCACCCTAGTTCAGGAAATTATAATAACAAAAGATACAATAGTTACCACTTTTCGCCTTCTAATTATTCAAATAAGGCGATAATCCTCTCCTTATTCCGCAGCTGTATCTGCTTATCTTTAACTTATCTACGACTATGATCAGCTTCATCTTAATCATTCAGGTAAATCCTTTAAAGTGGTGGTTGGCCAAAAATGAAATGCAGTTTGCAAGATGTTAAACTGGTAGCTATAAGCTTTCATCAGTTGTTACCAACATTAGTCTCGTAACTCCAGTGCAAAACTAAGGAAGCAAACTTTGGACTCCAAGGACACCAAATGTAGTTGATGTCTAGGTTGATCAACTTCATTTGGGTTAAGGGAAACATTGTGCACATTTTTGGTGGAACTATTCCTTTAGTTCTCCATCTTAAACAAAAGTATTTCCATTTTGTATTTCTTCATGTACCATATTCAGTGTTATATATCAATCATCTAAATTGTTTTGATATTACAGTTTTCACTGCAACTACATCACTACATTTATTCATTTGGTAGACGCTTTACAAGTGAGGCTGATTATAATCCAAGCACATAGCTGAGCAGTCGAGGGTTAAGGGCCTTTGCTCTGTCTCTCTGGCAGTCCTGGTATTTGAACTCACAACCTTTTGGCCATGGGATTGTATCTGGAGCAGATACAATACCATGTATTAATGAACTGCATAAGAGCGTTTGATTGGGCTGTTTAACTTGAACGTATATCAGTACTTCTACTGGGTGAGCTGAAACGCAGAATGAAGGGCTCTCGCGAGAAGACGTCCTCGTCTCCCTCCTGGTTGTCCTCGTATTGGTATGTGTCAGTCAGCTTGACTTGGTCTGGTCTAATACATGAAACCCAGAACATCTAAATTATTATTTCACTCTAAAACACTGAACATCTTTAAATAGCTGAAGACGAAATATCCTACACAACCATTCATGAACAATGTGTAAAAGCTAATATGTCATACGCATAACATTAACATAACATATGCGCAATAGGCATGGGATTTGAATATCCTGATAATTGCCTAAGCTCTTATAATGGTTTACAATATTATCCCAATATTGAATTTACAATTACTTTAATACAGCTGTTTGAAAATTTAAAAATGTATGACGACAGTACATTTAAAAACATCTGTAAATAAAGGAACAAACTAGAAACAAGAAGTCAAATGACAGCTGTGTCTTCAGTGACACTCTTAAAATAAGGAACTAAAATGCCCAATGCAGAGACTACAGTTTATCACAGGTTTAAAGAATAGTGCAAAGTCCAATATAAATATACAATATCATGTCACTTCTGCTGCTGATATTTTAAAGTGTCCACAATAATAATATTGTGTGTGTCAAGTATCGTGGCATATCACGAGTCTATGTTTAAATTTACACAATTTCCCCCTCTTCTCAAATGTAGTCGAACAGCTAAGACATGTCCGTTGTCCAAAATTTAATTCTTTAGTTTTGTACTGAAGCTACAAGGCTAATGTAGCTAACAAGTAATGAAAGCGTATAGTTACCAGTTTAGCATTATGCGAACTGAAGGCGTAAATCATGACACATTTGTGCATGACACAAAAGTCATTGTTGTCATATAATATATTATCATAATGATATATTTGTACATATATTATTTTTTTAATATGGACTTATTCTGTTATTTTGTATAACTGCATACAAAATAACAGAATAAGTCCATATTAAAAAAATAATATACACATTAAATTGGAACTATACTGTCGCCGGAATCACTTCTAACATACAATTCCACCTTCAAAACAAGAAAGTAATTCTGGCTTCAAGATGGCTGCTGCTACTGTTTTAACTGTTTCCCTTACTTGTTAGTAATGTTAGCCTTGTATCCAACGTGTCTTTAAATGAAATGTAATGTACACAATTTTCCCCTTACATTTGGGGTAAGGGTAAATTGTGTACATTTTTAATTTTGGCTGAACCATTCCTTTAAATAGTTTTGCTATCTATAAATTTACCTATAGAGACACACGAACTGCTCCTTGTAAACTGTTCGTCCCAGGCTGGAGCTCACTGCCATTAGGTAAGGGTGCTTCTTGTTAGCACTGTCGAATAAACAACAGTGAAAAATTAGTTACTTAGTTAATTAGTGAATAATAAATAAAAGCATATCAATCTTTCTTGCCATTAATATGCAGAATATATGGAAATTGGGTGTGGATGTGGATGAGTGTTACCGACCGTGTGCTGTTCAGTTCATACAGGAACTTGTCCATGGCTTTTCCCGACTTATCGACTACTTCAAGGATCACAACTATGCTGTAGCGAGACACAATCTACAGGGATGTGCAGAATGGTGTGGAGTGGAGGGTTACAGAAGACCCTTTAAAGCTACAGTGAGTATATTTTAAAAATGAAAAATGACATGCAAATTAACCTATATTATTAAGTTTTGCCTCATTTCTTTTCTGCATTATAATTCTATTGTTGCCCTCTAGCAGGTGCTCTGACCACCACAGTGATGTGTTATAACCTTTGCATTAGACTAAATGTAATATGCCCATTTGTTAGGGTTTTTATGGTAGACCTGCTACTGCAGGAGTTACAGTAATAGACTGGTTTGGCAGATGGCAGCAGGTTCCTTCAGTACGACTTTGAGATAAGCTTTCCATAGAAATATTTACTGAAAACTGACGAGGGCTGTGGGGCTAAAGTGGCACTTTTGCGTTTAGTTATGTGCAATTTGTAAGCCATTGAAGTTGAATGCTATTTAAACTTTTTTTAACTGAGACAACTTTAATAAACATTATGTCAAATTGTATCTTGTACATTGTATATTGATTGCAATTGTATATTCTTTTCATGAAGCAGGTACAATTTAGTGGTGTGTCTTAGTCAGGAGTGACGTATTGTCTGAAAAATACTTTCTCTATTGTAAATTAAACAGGCAAACATTTAAGAATAGTGTCACATGCACCTACATGCATAGTTTTTTTTTATTATAGTACACAATACAATAGTCATAAAAGGACATTACTGTAATTACCTTTATAAGGTACTTTACGACATTCTTGTCCGACAGCTTACTCACGCCAAGACGCCTGACATTAAAGGATCCAATCTTCATGATGGCAGCCTATAGAAAGATAAAATCATATTTTCTATGCTAGTATGTAATTGGATGTAACTGTAGTCAACCAACAGTACATAAACGTTGAATAAATGCAGTGCAAAGTCTCATCAAAAAGGCAAACAACATTTCCGCCGTCTGTCATAAATAATGCAAATCTCCGTATATACGTTTCACAGGGACAAAAGCTTGTTCTCATGAAACAGCCTTTCATGCAAGCGACTGGCGCGAGTCTGACCACAGTGTCACATCTCAGTCTGAGAGGAAACCCAACAGTTTCACATCTCTGCAAACTCCAAACAGCAATAACATGATATTTGAGAACAGTAACAGGTTAATTATTAAGCCAACCTGAACTTTAGTAGCTCATTAACAAAACAAAAGCTTGAATCACAATAGCAATAGATCTATAATATAAATATATATATATCAATATATGAAGATGCAATATATAATTAAGAAAAGCGTTGCATTTCAAATTTGAACTCCTTAAACTACCAGGCAATTCCTCATTCTAGCAACTACATACCTTTCTTACTCTACTTTCACTGTAACTACAGTTACGGAATAATTCATAGTAAATACTGAATAATATGCTTTAAGATAAATAATAAGCCAGGAGTTTAAGGGTTTAACATGTATTGATGCTGTAAACAATATGTATTACAGCTTGAAGTAAAGTCTCATTGAAACCTCACTTACCTTTATAATATGTCTCTTGTTTAGTCTCCTTGGTATGTGACAACGACCGTGAAGAGAGCGTTTACTTCCTGGATTTGAGCTGCAGCCCGTTTGCCTTTGCTGTGTTTGCATACTGTTTTTTGTGCTCTGTGAAGTACTCAGTGGGTGTGGGCTGTTGTGGAGCTACATTTGTCTCAACACATAAAGATGGTGTTGCTTAAAGTTCAGTCGTTAAAATAAATAAGTCAAATGACAATTGTGTCTTCCAGTAATGATTAATGTGCTTCAATCAGCAGAGCAATTATAAGTGAATAATAATAATAATAATAATAATAGTAATAATAAATTTTTGTATAGCACTTTTTTTTAATTTTGAGTCCAAAATCTTAAAGTACTTTACATACGAAAGTTTAAAAGATTAAATAAAGTCATTATGTTAAAGCACATTAATGAAACAATCTATCATCATTAAAAAAAAAAAATACTTTTTTAAACCTGTCTGTAAATTAATCAAGCATACAATTTTTGTGAAAGGAATGCTCGATTAATGTTAACGCAATCATTGCTTTGTCCCATGACTATCATTACTGTGTGATGCCTTTCTTTTTGTCACTTTCTCTTTTGGCTTTTTATGGATATAATTCTCAACTTTTTTGCAATGTGCACACTAGATGACTGCATATAATTCATCTTGCAGTAAAGTAATTAATAATTATTAATAAAATCTATATTTTTTAAGTTGAGTCGTTTGTTTTAGAATAGTTTAATGAGGTTTTATTTTTCTTCAGAGCTTCCTCTCATCTGGTTTTTGATCTGTGTTTTCGGTAAACGTTCACATACAGGTTGAAGTTAACCTGTTCAAACACCTTCCATTGAAAAAGACCAAGCAAATACTCTGATCTTTTCTACCCTCTTTACAAAAACTTTCAAATGTGCAGCTGGAAGATGTGTAAGGTTCTTGCAGTTAAGACCTAGACCATCTTGGCTCAATAACTCCTTTGTCCTTACAGCAGTTTAGTTAATTAATGAAGATATAAACAGTTCCTATGAACCATATCTTATTTTGGACATTTGTATGTATCAGGGGTTAATACA
>JAOUQW010054044.1:0-15187 GCA_028565825.1 Olivaichthys viedmensis
AGTTATAACTATAAGTGTTAGAACATATTAAGTATTATATGTAATTATGATTATAATGATATAAAATATAAAATTAAAATAAAATCCCATAGTATACATTTAGATTATGTTCTCCAGACCACTCTGTGTGCAAGTGTCCCTTATTGAGGAGGATTCACTTTATGTCTCTTCTTATTGCTTAAACAGAGTTCAAACAAATATGACCACATATCTAGAAGCATCTCCCGCTATGAAGCGCTAATTTGAGCTCTGGTCATTTGGCATGCAATCACTGATAATAACTGTCCCTTTGTGGAGAGCAAGCGGTCCCAGTGGAAGAGAATCCGCATACTAGATATTGGCATATAATGCACAAATCTCATAGCTTTGCAAAATAAATACAGTTCATGTACCCTTTTACTAGTCCCAAAGACTTCTCAGACTCCTGTAGTGAGGAGCGTCGCAGACTCATTTATAAAGAAATGTAATTCTGTTGCCCGCACTTTTTGTTAAGCAATAAAGTTGTGTTAATAGAAATTCTCCTCCATTGTTGTACAAAGCAATCAAGCGTTAGGCTACAGTGTGGAGAGGAGGCACTTCGGTGTGAGTTTTCCGAGTGGAGCAGAAAAATGCAAATAGAGGAAGGAAAGCAAAAAGTTTGCTGTGATGCTCCCAGAGCTGAATTTGTTTTTTCAGTCAGAACATAGTGCTGCCCGGGCTCAGCAGTGAACATCAGCGTTCAAAAGTTTGGAATCACCTGTCATATTTTATGAACAGTCAACAGTCGACAAATGATTTGAAACCTAAAGTGCATAAACACTAGAATCATATGACAAATCATTTTATAGATGGATCTGAAACTAAATGCAGTTTATATTACTGAAAACATTGATTCCACACTTTTGAACGCTAGTGTAGCTCTGACAGTCAACACCCCACTGTACAAAAGCAGGCTGGACAAGTCGAGCTGAGGGAAAACCAAGGTAAATACTTGTGGCTGAAGGAGGGAGCCCCATTCCCGTTCTTTTGCCTAGGGCCCCAAAATCACTAAATCCGCCCCTGACAAGAGGGTCAGAATCTCCCTCAGTGACAGAGGGAACTGCAGCATGTTCGCAGATCAGATGTCACATAAAAAGGATAGATAGGGTTAGTTTTGCTCATGTCTGCTCACATGTTTACAGAAGCTAGACATTTAAGACATTTTTAACAGACGTTTTAGGCTGCTTGTGAAGGAGAGACAAAAGAAAGCTGCATTTTTATTTTCTGTCCCCCTGTCTTTATAAATGGCTTTCTGCCTGTGGTCACCACTTACAGTTACCATCTTAAACTAATCAATCTTTGTTGGAACATCAACCTGTCTAGTGAATTAACAGGTATTTGACAGTTTAACTGTTCTGAATAAATTAATTTACTGAGATGCATATTTCATCTAGACTTTTAATAGTTCTTACAGGTTGTGTTAGAAGACAGTGCCTACGCTGGAGACCAGAGTGGAACTGAAGATGAGGTAAACCAGAAATCAGCTGGAGGAGGTCAGTGGAGGATTGAACTGGAATATCACCATGAACAGGGCCTGAGGCCCAGAATAAATCCCTATGGTATTCTAGTGATGTTTGGTCAATGCTTGGGACTTTCCCAAGAAGCGCATATTATAATATGTGAAATTACTATAGTTATATTTTCCATAAAAAAAAAAAAAGTCATCTCCCCAGTGAGGGCAAAACTGGGCAGGTGAGAGGATAATTCAGCTTGTACAATACAGCTGTCTAAACAATGAAAAAATGGCAGATTTTCTTTATGGGAGTAACATCCTGCTAAAGCAATAACCTATGCAGTTTATCTACCTTTAGAAAGATCAGAACTAGCTAAATGTTTGCACTGAGAGCTTTAAAACATTAAGGATTGCATGTGCTGTTGCTATAGGGTTAATACTGTAAAAGAAGATACATAAAGGTAGATAGATAAATTAATAAATAGCCTGTAAGACTAAGCATGGAAATTGATTGGATGAAAAGTTGTTCCACTGGGGTGTGAGTAATAGTAATGACCTGATCCTCTTTCCTCCATGTCAATTAATGACATTGACTCCTAATAAAAGGTAATAACATCTCCAGAGCCATGCCACACTACTTGGAAATACACACACTACTTGGAAAAATGCACAGGTCCAGATCCTCATGAGTGCGATGACCTACTGCCTCAGCAGTGAGTGAAACCAGACACACAGTCCAAATTCATGACTGCTGTGCACATGGGCTTGGCTGCATCTCTCTGCTGCCTACATTTCAATGTCACGGTGATAATTATGCATGTGACTTTTCCATATAGGACTGGAATTCATTACCGCAGACTTCTAAAATAGACATTAACTGTTTTGGTTCCGTGTCCTTTTAGAGCAACATTTGCATTTTTTAAATAATTGCAGCGCAATAAAAGGTCTACGTTGTGTTTTTAAGACAAAATGAAAAAATAATTATTCCGATATATTCTGCACAGGTATTTTTCACACACACACACACACACAAACACACACACAGAATTACAACATGTCACACAATCACACAGTTACTTGCTCATGGATCTCCCAGAATCCTTAATTCTCTCCAAACTTTTTTTCTTTTTTAAAAGATACGACTCATGATTTATTATTACGTCTGTCCATAGTAGACATATTAGCTTATATATTATATATTTAAACAATATGCCAGAATCCAATCCTTGCAAGCAAAATGGGAACTGACATGCCTAAAAGCCATAAACCACATAATGAGAGCTATTAGTTACAAAATAAACTGCAAAACTTTTAAAACCTTATAGTAAAATTCCATGCATATAGTGCATGGGATTTATTTGATGTACAGTTTGCGATTAACTAATTTAAAAATATTTTAATTAAATACATATTATTAGACATGCATCAGTATTAAATAATTAATACATAAACACTGAAAACATGCACAATCAAATAGGCATTAGACCAGTCTTAAGTAGTGGGTATACTATGACTAAATTCATCATTCGAAGTCAATATACACAAACAACCTAATAAAAAAGTGTATATAGTATATATACGTGCATAAGGCCTTCAACTACACCGCTATAAACTGCAACCTTTAAATTACTACACTTACTATATTACTACTACTTGACCTGTAAATTACTACACTGTACAGTTTTAGTTGGGTAAATTCATAGGAATTTGTGGGAACGTATATATGAAGACTTTACTAAATTGATTGGGGCTGAGGGAAAATTTAGCTGACCATTTAGGATCTTATTCATTTAAAACCCAGTGAAACAGCATCATGTGTTACAAGTCAAGTCCTAAAACTTCTTCGTTAGATTAGGTTGCACAGACTAATTTACTATGTGTATATTTTCATCACATCCTATCTTTAATACCAATTGTAGGATCATTAATAATATGTGCTCTATGTACCAGTGAGTACATCCTCAAGGAGTATCTGGTTTATTGGGACTGAAAATGCATTGAAAATGAATGGGATTTATTTTATTTATTTTTAATAACTATTGTCAACTGCTCTGCTTATGTTTGCCTATGTCTACCATTCCTTTCTGACCAAAGGAAATGGGCCTCATTCAGATAAAATGGGCTCTATGAGTAGTCTTCTGTATTGTTATATTGGAGCTCATAAACTTCACGTTCCACGCAACCTGCTAGAACATGTAATGCCAAGAATAATCTGTGTCACCGAGATCAAGCAAACATGGCATTCGTCCAGTGGGGAGAGTGATGACTGATTGATGAGATAAATGGATGGATCATGGATGTATTCTGCTATTTAGGCAATTCCAATAGCACAGAAAATGCACCTCTCGATAATTTTTACTGACAAATATAGCAAAAAAACATGTTTGCACTAAATAAACACATGGTTACTGTTAGATACATGATTCAATGCATAAGAAATGCATAGAACTACTACATACTGCATTACATACAATGTATGTCCGTCATGGAGCAAAATACGTGTATATTCAGACAAACTATATTTCACTTGAATGGTGGACTGAATAAATACACGTAAATAATCCTAGGCCTGTTGATTTATGGAACTGAAGAGCTTTTCTGGCCGCATTTACATATCATAGCACAGTCTCTCTCCTGCTGTTTCATATGGAGGAGCAGAACCGATGTTTGTGTCTCCATCCAAAAATGTCTCAACTCTGGCAAGAGTTGGATCAAAAGGTTCAAGAGAAGTGTTCGACCACTCCACAAACCTTTGGAAAAGTTCTGCAAGGGTATTTCTGCAGAGTGCTTGGAAAAACTGACTTCCTATGAAGCAAGTGTGTGTAGTAGTTATAGCTGTTAAGGGAGGGTTTTTGGATGAATCTTAAGTTTTTTTTATTTATTATTATCATAAATATTTACACGTGATATTGTTCTTCTGAAAATAAACCTGGATAGTCCTCAATATGTTAAGCTATTGCAAATTGACAAAATTATGCTTTATTAAATACATTTTGAATAGTGAGGTTCCCCCAGTAGTATACCTTCTTGACTATCTAGATTTTAACATGGTTTGAATATTATAATACACAGTGTGTCTTAAAAAAGTCAATACAAACTGCACATGAAATAGTTTTTAAAATGTGTGTAAAAATTCCTTAATTTTGTAGTGTGAAAGGGGTTTAGCTTTTCCTTTCCCCTTCCTCGACACCCCTCTCCATTCTCTTCTACACCTCATTCTTTATACTTCCATCTCTCTTTCATCAGTTCATCACAAGAATGGCAGCAGTAGTTTAGATGACACGCATCTCCTTGATTATTTATCCGATGTCTTTACATGTATGTCACTGTTGTCATCAAGACACCAAAACCAGCCTTGAGTAGAAACACACAAATATGTGTTCTCAAATAGACATGCGCATGCATGTAGACTTTCATAACATGCATAATCATGCACACACACACACACACAGGCGTTCAAGCATTCATGCATATATTCACACTCACATACAGTATATATAAATGTTTTAGATGTTGAATTTCTTTGAAGGCTGTGTAACCCTAGCACTTTCATGGTATGTTGGTATTAATTGACTTTCACACAGCTTCTAGCAACACAACCAGTGGCGATACTTGCATTATTTATGAGCCAATTTCCTCTGGCACTGAAGTTTAGAAGTTTGGGAAGTTTGTAATCTAGGAGACCTGTAGGAAAGTGTCTGCGCCAACAAAGTAAAAAGAAGAGCGATAGGTCAGACAAGTGACGCTTCCAAGTTGCATGACATGGAATGAAGTCATAGAGGTAACAGGAACTTCACAATAATTTAGCTTAAAAATCACTCTCCCTGAGGAAAAAAGTTACTGCACAACTGTCTTTTTTCTTTTGAATTAAAATGAATTAGGCTTGTTCTAATGAAGCATGTTTTATGATGTTCACTATCTGTCTTGCAACACACTCCGTCAAAGATTTTGTGCTAGTGAACATGTTCTCTGTTGTGTATCTGCTGGCTCAGTAGTGCATATGCAGTTTAATGGATGGATGTTTCTCTCCTCCATTCATGCAGTGTTTTGGCACAGTTTTTCCTCTATCTCTCTCTCTCTCTCTCTCTCTCTCTATCTTTCTTTAATGGAACAGCTGCAGGTCTGGAGCATTGGCCTCCCTCCTGATGCTGATGAATAATGATTCAAATCTGCAAGACAGTACGTTGTGGAATCTAGTGACTTACAATTTTTCCATTTTGCCTTACAGGCAACTTTAGCACCTACAGAGCGAGATGCCTATGACTTTCTGCTAACCAGCATTCTCTACACCACTTAAGCCCTTAATCTCCCAGGACCCGTCAGCGGATCCAGACTTACATTGCTCACTCTTGTAACTACATACATTTTCTATTGATTCCACTGTAGTTCTGAATAATTCACAGTAGTTACTGAATGATATGCTTTAAAATGAATAACTGAACATTAAGGCAGGACTTCAAGGGCTTACTGGGGTTACTTATTCTGTGGGTGTCACTACTATTTAATTGAATAGATCTCCTGGTCTCCAGTAAAACTCTAGTACCTGGCGTGTCTACCGCCAGCCTCCATAACTAAGCCAATTGACAGTGTTTTTACATTTAACAAATCAGTTTATCCTTTTTATTAGACAGAGCTGCTGTTGGTCAATGTTTGTTTGGGATATCAGAGTGAGAGTAATTTGATAGCTTAGTGTGCGGCACAATGGAGAAGGCGTAATGAAATTCAAAGACAAAACCAATTGGCTGTGATCAAGAAGCAGGGACAGTTCTGTCTTATATACAATCATCCCCTGAAAAAGGTGAAAGGTGAAAATGCCAAGTGAAACATCCACCGTGTGCATGCTGGAAAATCACAGTGGAACTTATATTAAGATCGTTTTTCCTTTTACCTTCACTACTGAGAAATGTGTTTTCCTAGAAATATTTATTAATTGTGTAATATTTTCCCCTAAATTTGGTTTATTATGAAAATGATTTGGCTTAACTATAGTCTAATGGTTCACATGAAGCTTACTGAGTCATTTATAATGAAATAATGACATTCATAAGAAGTCCAGAAGCCACAAACAGAGAAATATAAATAAGCTCATATTAGCACAATTGGCCAAAAAAGTGTCCACCCCCATCAAGCTCATGGATAAACAGAGATTGCTGTGTTCAGTCTTTAACATTTCTCTTGTATCTTTACCCATGCGCATGTTTGGAAAACAGTATGGCTTCCAGTTACACACATGCTTTGGACACGCTTTGGCTTATGATCTGAATTCTGGTATATCTACCTCCCATCACTCTACGGATATATATCAAACTTTTCATTTTTCACATTCAAGCCACATTGTTTTTGGAGCACTGTGGCCACGTATTGAAAAACACTTTGAGCTAGCTTTCACACTGAGCTCCATGTCTGTTTACCATGAAAACTGGGATCACTCTTGAAATGAGGTATAACACACAAGAGACTGTTGTTCTTAGAAATGGTATGTGAACATTAATTACAGCTGCTTTGGGCAGACATTACTAATCTCACATATTTCTTGGCAAATTGTAAGGCGGTGGTGACTCAGTTGTTAGGGCTCTGGGCTACTGATCAGAAGGTCGTGGGTTCAAGCCTTGGGACTGCCAACCTGCCACTGTTGGGCCCTTGGGCAAGGCCCTTAACCTTCTCTGCTCCAGGGGGCTGTATCATGACCCTGTGCTCTGAATAAGGGTGTCTGCTAAATGATGTAAAAAGTTTTTGCACAGCAGTAAGCATTTCTATGAATGAATTGAACATTCCATATCATGCTGTGTGGAGTAAATTATAACTCAGATCCCAGAGTGTGCTGTTGTTGATGTTGTTTTTGCTGCAAAAAAAGTTATGAAAATTCCCTTCAAGACCTAAAGCTGCTGTAACCTTTTTATTTTTTAGAAAAAAACTTTCCATACTTCATGATAGATATCACTAAAATAGATGATATGAGAAAAAAGTGGTAAATTAACAGGCAGTAAAGCACTAGCTTGATTGAGTAGGAGATAAGTGTAGGATTATGGTGGTGTCAAAGATATATTTTAGGGAAAAAACGAGAGAGAAGGCTGAACTTGCCAGAAAAAATACAGTACCAATATTTACATAAATACAGTCAACTTTCTCAAAAGCTGTAGATTTCATATATAAAGACTTTATTTTTATCAGAATTTCAAAGTTGACTGTATATTTTACAGTAAAGTTCTGGCAACCACAGCTGCCAGTTTGTTTTACCGTAAATTTTAACAGAATTTCTTTTAAAGCGTACAAGAGAACACTGTACTTAAATTGACGGTAAAACCTTTTTTTAATCTTAAAAAAATTAAGGGTTTACCATGAATTTAATTAGAGTTCTGTTGTAGAAAGAGTGGCTAAAAAACTTTACAATATTACCGTTTAAAAAACAGTATTGTTGTATACAACTCATCTTTCAGTAAAATAAATTTTTTTTTTACAGTAAAATACATTACTTGAAAACCTAAAGAACCTATTACATCTGCTATTTTTGGCAAAAAAAGTAAAATCTGAAAAATCCCCTACAGTTGCCTAAAATATACTGTCAATTTTGGGGGCAAATTTTCACCCATAACCCAATCCTTACTCACTCAAGAACCCAAATAACAGAGGTTACAGTTCATATTTTAATTACTTTCAAAGTCAATGTGTAGTCTGTACAAACAAAGTTGCAGTGCATTTAGTGTAAAACAGTTTTATTCTAAATAAAAAAAACAACTGCATAACATGGATAATTACAAAGTCCTTCCTGAACTCCAAAAAACATGAATTGTATCCAAACTAATCAGGGCTAATGAGAAACTCAGCAAGAGGTCGATCAGCACCAGTTCATGTTTGACTGACGGCAGAAGGCGGTAGTTGTTGAATAACCATCAGGCCAGAGGATCACCAGTACAAGGGAAGGAAAACGCATGTAGAATCTGTCCAACCTCATAGAATGTGGCAATCAGTTCTGTGGGATCAGTTATGCAGGTGACAATCGTGGATTTGAGGCCCAGAAGCGATCATACCTATAGCAGAGAAAAGCAACAAGAGGACAAAATTGAAGTGATTACCTGGTATAGATACTCATGTAGCTTATGATTGTATAAAAAAGTTCTATTTAAACCTCATGTGAACATGATCCTCTCTCAAAACAAGCCCAAGGCAATACGAAAAAGGTCACTGCTGGATTTGGCATTACTGACTACTGGACTTCCAATAATTTCCACACATCAGATTTCCTGAGAAAATCAAGTCAAGATGTTAAAGGATGGCCTGAATGGTTACACACAAAATAACAAGCACATAGTATCACTGATGCAAACCATAGCCTGCTAATTCTGAGTAAATTACAAGACAAGTCCATGAGGTGCTTCACATCTAAAAATTCAAACAAGGCTTGACATCTATGGAGACACAGCAAGTCAACTTGTGATGACCACAAAAAAACTTTTATAGAATTTTGTAAATACTCATACCATTTAACTGGTGAAATTAATCCCAAAGGGAGGAATACCAAGGTCCTGTCAATGTGTCCGGTAACCTATTGGGGCTGAAAATTAGAAAAAGAAGAAGGGAAAAAGGACAATAATAATGAAATAGCAGATAATGTATTTGTTACAGAGCTTCGTTGTTAAATGGTAAGCCCAGTGTATAAAGTGCAGACAAAGATGATACCATACCACAGAAGCAACAAACTGCTGTAGGAGAGTGTGCAATGTACTTACCAGGGTGGTGTGCTGATACAATTTAATTAATCAACTAATTAGAAGTCGTCCACATGTTAAGTAAGGACTGAGCCCCATTGAATTTAAATCACGCTGTTATTTTAACATTAGTCCCAGCCTCACGCCCACGACGCGTTATTATAAACTTAAATCTGGCTCTCCGCACTTCCGTGTACACGCACATACGTGCGTCGCCTTCCGATGCGTAAACAAACGATTGAACGCTTGAATCAATGAGCTTTTCGCAGCAATATTTACTCCCTGGATTGAAACTAATAACCCAAAAGCTGTATGCTATGCCTTAATGCTATAACTGCTTCTGCTGGCATCTTACCACATATATACGAATAATGTATTTTATATGTCTTCCTTACTACAATGTCTGACTGTTATCTGAGAAACCTTTATAAATGTTGTGCTTTCAAAAAAACAAACAAAAAAAGATCCTCTTCCTCTAGTAGGCTGACTATGCCTATGGATAAATGTTAAAATGTTTAAAAAAAAAACAATATTTGCCTGTTTCTTATTTACGGTATTTTATAGTTAGGATACTGTAACAGATTTTTTCCGTATTGCAAATTTCAGGGTTTCTTTTACCGTATATTTCACGGACATTTTTTTTTTACAGTGTACTGGAACTTTAGCTTCCCAAATACAGCAGCAGTTTTACCCACTTCAAAATAATATTAATACTTCTCAAATTTTATACAAGATACAAGTTCTAATACTGTGTGGGGTGGATGTTAACCACTAGGTATGAGCCATTACCTCTCTAAATGTCTGTTCCACATGAGAACATTCATTGTTTTTATCCTGACATTTTGTTGTTGACATTTAATATAAATTCTGTATCATGTCCATTCAAATCATAATGGTTGTGAGAGAAAGTTTTGTTACTGCATCCTACCTGCATCTTTTTTAAATTTGGTTGGTGAAATCCTGCTTTGTAAATTCTCACTATTCCACTGGGGACGCTTGCAGTCCATCCACTACAAATAGACTGTTGTTATCGGTGCTTTAATACCTGCTTGTTCTACGATAGCGTGATTTCGTTATACCTGCTCATATTGGTTCTTCATGCTGGGAGAGAGAGAGACCTTCTCTTGGTCTCTTTTTCTCTCTATTTCTCTCTTACTCTTTCTCTCTCACTGTCCTCCTTTATCAAGTAACAATGTTATTTACAGTAGCCTTTGTATTTTTATCATTTTATTTTCTTAACTGTACTATGCAACTCATTTGTTTGTGTATTGTTAATAAATCTGTGTTACTGTAAGGCCATGTAAAGCTCAAATTCCTAAAATAAAATAACATAAAGCTAAATGGTGAAACACTAATTAGACTGAGTGATGGCAAATGTAATATTGCTTAGATCATCCTTCAGAAATGATGTTTTTCTGTCGTTTCCAACCTCTACATCCTAACCAAAAAATCAACCTACAATGCAAATACAAGTAGCCTATTTAGTAAAAGAATGAATGGTTTCAATCATTTTTCTTTTAATTTCCTGTTGTTTTCCATCCAAGGACGTACTCTTTTTTTTAAACTATATATTTTTTCTATACAAGCTAGTTTCTTTAACAAATATTCCATACCCTCAAGCCAAATTATTCAACACATAGCTCTTACTGTAAAACTATGTTTTCTTTTAACATGAAGTGTGCACATGATTGAAGCCAATAGGCATCAGATTGATATCAGTGATAACCAACTTGCAACTATGCACTTTTTTTGTGTAAACCAGAAGAAAATGGCCTGATGTGTCAGACTTTATCTGTCTGTCATTTATAAATGCAGGATGTTTTAAGATTTTGCCCAGAGGGAAATCGTGATACGTGTAATTAATGCTGTAAAATGTAAAAGTAAATTGTATAGATAACTTTACATTTACTACATTAATTAGCAATTTATCAAATGACCTTTTCAACAATTTATTTATTTATGTATTAATGGTTCTATATGTATAGTATGTAGATAATAAGGGTTTGATTTTATACCATAATGAAGTTATAATGAAGTTCTGTTGTTAATGTTATACTATACTTTATTTGTCCCAATGTCCTCATCAGTACTGCATATTTTATGTATTTCCAAACCAAGTGTATGAACAATGGCCACTTTCCTGGATGGAATTTTAGAAACGATCAGATTCATTTCTGAACCATATTGTTCCTTTTTTCTGATTACTGAAGTGGCTTTTTCTAATAACAGATAACTCATGCTGGGCTCTAATCTTAAGAGGACTGCTTCTTAGCTGTCTATTCGAACAAAGAAAACCATATGATATTTTCAAACAAGAGCCAAACATGCTATCATTATGGCAGAAGTTACTGTGCTGGGACAGAACTGGAACTGTCCTCTATGTAGTGAAATCCAAGCATTTCTAGGCACTTAAGAGCTAAATTCCTCTGAACACGCTTGAAATGTTCTGCAGTAAAATGCTCCGGCTTTTAATCAGTGTCAAAGTTACTTTCTGTTGAAGAGATGAATCAGTCAGCACTGAATAGCAATGTAGACACATGTCATAACTGCTGCCAAGGGGAACGCCCCTGGCTCTTGCTCTGATTTCAGATTTGAAGCTTGACCTTCTCCTGGATCTTGGATAAGCAACTTCTGAAACAGATAACAGTATCCAACTATAATAATAATGACCAGAGGGATCCTATTAATCAAATCCCCACTTTTCCCCCTTGACTCGAATGAATCTGACAAGCGTGTTGGGGATTGAGTTCCCTTTGCTCGGCTTTAATCACATCCATATTCATATTGCATCAGAGGATGTCATGGATTCTCTGAGTTTATAAAGATCAGAAGAAGGATCCTATTTTTAAAGCTTGAAAAAAACTAATGCCTGGGGGGCATAAGAGTGTATTTTGTTAATTCCTCCCCCCCTTTTTAAGATGAACCCAAATACACACACAAAAAAGATCATGCAAGGTAAGTAGCTAACAAAAAAGATACTGATCCTGTACATTCTTCTTGCAGGGGCTGCCTGAGCACATCTTACATAGATTTCACAAAAGCTTGCCTTGATCTGACTTGCCCACTGAAGGGACACTTTCCTTTTAACAAACAGAAACGTTATAATAGCAGGTAATTACCTCAGATTAAACTATATAACAGATATAAATCAACAGAGTGGGATGGTGTATATTAATATTCTGAAAAATAATGATATATAATATATTAAAATTATGAAACAATACTCATTTCATAGTCAATTTAATTAAGCAAACAGGGGTAATAGGTGCATATTTGTGAGGGGCTTAGAGACATGTTTGATAGACCACCAGGAAGAGAAGGATGCTACTGAGAATTAACAGTGCACACGTATAACACACTATTTAGTTTTAGGCAACATAGGAAAAGAAAACAAGACTGAAATGAGTAAAAAAAAAAAAAGTCACATAAAAGAACAAAATGAGTGTGACAGCATACAATTGAATACAATGCACAAAGCACACTCAATGAAAATAGGCAACGCTTTGCTTAAATGTAAAAACATCCTTAAATGTAACAAGCTACATTTGTAGGACTGAATGCAGCACCACAAACTAACAAACATGCACAGGTGAGACCTCATGTCTTGCATGACAACTTTCTACACACTGTCTATTATATAAAAAATATTATTTTATATCCCTTTCTTCCTCCACACCACCACCATTTCAGTCCTCAGTCAGGCATTAATTGGGTTAAAAGTCCTCGATACGTCAGTTCCTCAGAGGCTGTAAACATCCCATGTGGTATTTAATAACGAATTAATTTCAAGGACTGACATCTTTCCAGGGGAAATTGTAGGGAGCAGCATATGTCCTAATAACAGTTAATAGCTGTTTTATTGGAAGACCTTTTTTTTTTTTAAATTAGACCTCTCAGAATAAGAGAATTGATCTAGGATCAGCCTACATGTAAGCATGGGCTTGAAATACAAACTCTGATCCCAGATCAGTGGTCTCAGTCTAAGATGTTAGATTAAATAGTTGCCTTGGTCTTTTTGGGGCTCACTGACGGGGCTTGGTGGGATGTCTCACTGGTCTCACTCTTCTCTTCATTCCTGATGCATGACAGAGCGCAAATATATAATTCAATTTACACATCATCTAAACAGTCATCACTGTTTCATTAGTTATTAAAAACAATACAATTTCTGTATTATATTTGTATACAATTTTTGTATGTGTATATATGTATATTATGTTATGTATCATTCTTCACTATTATAAGTCAAACAACTTATTAATGTAATTACTTAAAATTAGGACAGCCATACTAAGTGATCCAATATCAGGTGTTGGTTATTAAGAGAATAAATAAGGCAAATGGTATGCAAACAGGATATTCACAAGTATTTTTAATTTCATATGAGAATTTCTCAGCTATAAAATGATTTGTCTTGCTTTAAAATAAAATAATAAGTATCAGTAATAGGTATCAACTAATTCATCATTTATGATAAATGATCAAATACTAACAGTTCTTGGTGGTAGGCCCAGACTGTATACACCTATACAGTATACAGTATACAGTATACACAGCTATTTAGAGCTTTCTTCTATCTTTTCTTACCAGGTGATCTTCTGACAGCTGCTCTTTTCTGAGAGCCGCCATCTGAAAAGAAAATAAGAGATCTTACAGATTCTTGCAAACCATAGCCAGCTACATCCTTGTGGATAAACTAGAAATTGAAGTCTCTAACGTTTGATAATTTGGGCGATTCTCTCTGATTCCTCCTCAATGAGCTCTTGGTTGTGCTTGAAAGATGTGATCCTTGAGAAGTCCGGTCCTGCAACATGGGGATAGAAGAATGGCACATCTTTAAGACACATTTGAGACACTCAAAACTACTGATTACATGTTGATTTCATTCATGTAAATAAATTCTATTCATCTTAAATCTCACCTTCAATGATCCGAGGTTCTTGCTTGATCACTTTGGTGACAGTGGTGATTTCTCTGCCACCTCACAAACAGAAAAAACAATATAGACATTATTTATTTAAGAGAAGCATGACTCAGGCTGTGGGGCAATTAATATTGTCCTCATTTTACTATAGTAAATGTTTTACATCCTAAATAGCATAATAGTAATAGTGCAACTAAATTTGTTACCAATAACAATAATATGTTACCAATATTATATATAAGCCTCAGAAATGCAGTCAGTCATTATATATCTATTTTTTATTTTATTTTTCAGGCTTCATATGTTCAGTCTGAAGTAGCATGCGGCACAGTACAAGCATAGAGGATTTCATCATAAGAAGAGTAAGCCACTTTTCCCCCTGAACATGCTCGAACGGTTGAGTCAAATGCTCTCTTTCACCAACCTCCCTCAATGATTTTTTTTATCTCCTCCTCCTGCATATGTAGCTCAGTTTGCAGAACCTTCTTTACCTTGGACAAGTCTATAACATACAATGTACCATAACATGTAATGCACTTCACAAAGACAACATTCAACTCAAATAATCATTTCAGAAATACTGCGACAGGGGTGGCGTGAGAGTCTCAACAGGGGCTGCAAACATTCATCTGCTTCACATTTTATAGCATGTGTACATTTGTGTGGAATGCACATCTCATTTTGAATCAACATCAACTCAACATTTATTTGGATGTTTTCAGAGCAGATTTTACAATGTGGATGAATAATACATCCTTTCTGGGAATACGTTTGGTTATGCTGGACATCTGTTTCTCATGCTGTGCTGTTTACTGCACACAAATTGAATAAGCTAATTTATTCCATTACATTGACTGCCTTATTTAGTTAGAATAAAGCTTTAACAGTATGTTCTGACACGATATGGTAATGTTGAGGTACACACCTTCACTCAGAAGCTTCTTAATCTCACTTTCAGCATCAAACTCCTCACCAGCTGGAAAAAAATCCCCCCAAAAAACAAAGATATAGAAATAGAATAGAAAGCTCCTTTATTGTCACATATACACATACAAGTACAGTACAGTGAAATTGATTCTTCGCATA
>JAOUQW010054059.1:0-15185 GCA_028565825.1 Olivaichthys viedmensis
TATGTCAGTGGATCAGATTTGACATATTGTTTTTGACACTGATCCAGTGTTTCAGGCCAGTATCGCCCGGTCGGGACATTACTAGTTAAAGCATGAACAAAATATATCTATTGTTAATAGCATAAAGCATACCTAGTAAATTAAGAGTGAGAAACTTTAATCTATTGCTTCCAATAAATAAGTGACTTGAATGCCAGTGTTTTTGCAAATGTGTCATTTCTGTTAAAGCTGTTGGATTGTGTTTTAATGCTGTTGTGTTGCTATTTAATATTGCAGTGTTGCAAGTATTTCCACATTTTCAGAAATGTTTCATTTTTATTAATGTTGTGTTGTGGATTAATGCTGTTGTCAGGTTTTGTTTTCTTTGCTAATGTGGTTGTGCTATGTACCCCATGGGTAACTGTAGATTGCTAATCACTACAATAATCAACAGAAAAGCATAGTAACTGTCAACAGTGTTGTGCATGATATGCAAATCACTGTTTGACACTTTTTGTTTTCTGGTTACATATTTGAATCTATTCAAATGGAGAACCTTTTATGAGTCTATGTGTCATTGATCAGGCATTAAAAAGGAGATAAGCTCAGTACAACTTTATCCTCTACATCATTGTTGCTGCGAAAAAAAACTATAACTGCATGGCTCTGACAGTAATGTCGGCAGCAAGGCAAATCACAGGTATATATTAATGCGCTCATTCTAATATGTAATAGTTTCTATAGTAACAACTAATTCAAAGGGACGGCGGACGCTTACATAATTTAAATCTAACAGTAAACGGATTTTAAAAAAGTGTTGTTATTTAACAAAAAAAACCCTATAATGGTTGATATGGTGACGCTTCCTGTACGGAGAACGTTTATTTAACATTTATGGAAAGAGACTCCAGTGTAACAGTCAATGGTAAAGCTGTTCCTTTAAGTTTTCCGCCGTGGGAAAGTCTTCAGGGCAGGCCTTCGCTTCCTCTGCCACGTCCGCCGCCGCGAACTCGGCCGCTAGCCGTGCCGGGTCTTTTGCTCTGAGGAGCGCGTAGAGTTCCTCCACCGGCAGGTATTCCTCCTCCAGCGCTCTCGCAGCGCGATATCGGGCGCGGCTTCCTATGTCCTTTTTTGAGGTCTTTGAATCTGTCACGGATTGCCGGAGCAGGAAAGCGGACACAAACGCGAAGCCGCTCAGAACATTAAACATATTTATTGTGCTCACACAAAGATCGGGGGAAAACAAAACTCACGCCGTAACAGGCGTGCTAACACACAAACATTCAAAGACAACACAGAACGGAAACAAGCGGGTATTTAAACAGTTAGAAATCAAGGAAAGACAGACGAGGAACAGCTGGGAACATTTAACATAACTCACGCGTCACAGACAAGGGAACAAAACAAGCGTGTGGCCGCCATGGCGACGGCCGCCACGCTATGTCGCACACTAAGCCGGGCGCGTGACACCCATCCTCTGTTCCGCTTGGGTTCTTTCTCTCCTTCTCCCTCCCCATCCTTTTCCATTTCTCTCTCTTCCTCTTTCTCTTTATCTCTATTTCTCTCTATTATCTCTCTCAGTTCACTTTAATGAGCTGTTAGTAACAAACACATTTAGTTACAAAAGTCAGAAAAGGTCCAGAGAGTGAGACAGAGATGGAGCGGAAACAAATAAATAATAACAATATTTTAATCAACAGATCAAATAAAAAAGCAAGGACATGACAAACTCCCATGCTCCTATGTGTGTGCTTCTTAAAGACAACCTATAACGGAAATTTGAACGCATTTTTTTTTGCCGCAACGTGACGTATTTCCGAGCGAAACGCCATATTTGGGTGGGCGGGACTTTGGTTTTATCCATCAGGATTTGATTGGTTTGTGAAAAGTTAATCGGTATCGCTGCGAGGACGAGATAACTCGTAAAATGATTGGTTAATTTATTTATTTTTTGTCCCGCCCACAATTCTACCGTGACGTAATCAAAAGTCAGGGGTCGTTTAGAGGCGGGAAAAAGTGGCTGGACTTTAGTGAAAGATTACGGACAAAGTAGAATTTAGTGTTTATTTTGTCTTTCTATACCTCTCTCTTTATTTCTTTCCACCCGCTTCGTTCAGCATATCTCTCTACCTTAATTTCTGTCTATCTCTCTGGTCTATCTCTATATCTCTTCTTTTCACACATTCTCTCTCTCTATCTCTCGCGCTCTCTCTCTCTCTCGCTTTCTCTGTCTCTCTCTCTCTTTCTCTGTCTCTCTCTCTCTTTCTCTGTCTCTCTCTCTGTCTCTCTCTCTCTCTATCTCTCGCTCTCTCTCGCTCGGTCTCTCTCTCTCTTTCTCTGTCTCTCTCTCTGTGTCTCTCTCACTCTCTCTCTGTCTCTCTCTCTCTCTGTCTCTCTTCCTTTTTAATCAATTAAATTCACTTCAATAAGCGTTATTACAGTTTTGCCAAAATGTCACCGGAATGACAAGAACTTATGTTACTAACATATTAAGAAAGGAATATTAAAGATCGTCTATAGAGCAGATTAATAATAATAATAATAATAAGAAGAAGAAGAAGAAGAAGAAGAAGAAGAAGAATTATAAATAAATAAAATAAAGAGCAGGAAAATGACAAACAGGAGCGTGTGTGTGTGTGTTTAACCTGTATTTCTGTCTATATCTCACTCTATCTCTTTATTTTTTTATCTGTATCTCTTCATATGCATCTTTCTTTTTTTTCTATCTCCCCCACTATCCTTTGATGTTGGGACATCAACCCGAGATGCATGTTAATACCAGGTCTGAACCTCTCTCTCTCTCTCTCTCTCTCTCTCTCTGTGTATCTGTGTGTGTGTGTGTGTGTGTGTGCACACACACACACACACTGCTGTATAAAGTAGAGTAAGAAGCAGAGGTTAAGTGTGTGTGTTGAATTAAAGGCATCATTAACACACACTCTGAGCGCAGAATTAATGTCCGGCTAAAAATTCAAACTGGATAAATCAGGGTTGTGTGTGTGTGCATGTGTGTGTGCATGTGTGTGTGTGTGTGAAATGATCCAAAGGTTTATAGGTGTCCCGTCTCCAATCGGTTGGATTGATCACCCATTTTAACTGAGGTCAAGGTTACTGACTCCCACACACACACACACACACACACACACACACACACACACACACAGTGTTAAACAAAACCCAGGGAGCGATATACACCAACAGTTTATTAGCGAAACCTCTATTAAAGTCCCTCTGAACTTTACAGCGTGATGTTTACTTTCTCAGTATTTCCGTATAAAACCGATTCGGGGGCGGGGCTACGTATGAGCTCAGTTTGTGATGTCACTAAATAAACGTCTGATATGCAAATTCGAGGATGACGTTGTGGCACCCGGAAATGTTTAGCTGCAGAAACCTGCATGCTAAGCTGCATAGCTAGCTAACTTGGCTAATGTTAGTGATGGACAGATGGTGGTTGTCATGGTAACGCGATATTCGGCCAGGTTATGAGAAAATGAGGATGTAAAATGGAGACTCTGATACTGAAATCCCACTCGTGTCTACCTGTGAGCTAATGTGCGCTAGTTTACTCGCAGTCAGCTAACCGGCTAGCTAAGTTAGTGATATTAGGTTATTAGGCATGGCACGAGGACATGGGGCGTTCCCATAATTTGCATATTAATGTATATTCATAGATCCTGGTGTTTTTAATGAGCGTAAAGATGAAGAGATGTTCCTCGGCCATTTTTAGTTAAACACTTTATCATTATACATTAATTATATTTAATAATAAGCACTTTAAATAATAAACTGGTAGTTTTTTTTTTGTCCATATCCTACATCTACAAATACTCCGATAAAGTGTTCAGGCTTCCGGACTTTTAGGAAAAGTTAAACTGCCGATCTAAAGGACTGCAGCTTTAAAGTTCCGTTCAATTTTCCATCACAATCGCTGGCCTCCAGTTCGCCAATCATCTGTTCATTACGAGCAACTGCAGGATGAGTCATTTGTGCAATTTTGGGACACACACAGCTGTAAAGCCAGATGTGTAAGATCAGGATTAATGCAGTAGACTTACCGGCCACATCTGGATACAAATTCTGAGGACGAGCTCCTTTAAAAAAAAAAAAACGTCTGGAAATTGCAAAGGAAGGTTCAGGTGTGTTCACCATAGTTCCCATGGGGCGTTGCGTTTTTTGGGCCAGGCCACACAAATAGATGGCAATCGATCTAAGAGAAGTGGGACAGATGGGAACAAGGACCATTCAAGCCGCTTAGAGAAGGACATTAGGTGCTACCAGCTGGCTAACAAAGTAGTGAAGCTGCCATGTGGACTAAAATAACCGACCCGAGAGCGCCTGAGACAGAGAGGTGGTCTTGGTCCGGTTCTAACTGAACTCTCTAGTGCGATTCGATTGCAGTGAGAAAGCGATTCGACTCTGAATCTGAGCTACTAAACTGCCCCACGAAGGAGAAAACTGAGGCAAATGACAGAGCTGAAGTACTGCAGAACTACGACCTGTTCTGGATATCTGGACCGAAGAACGAACAAAGAAAATAAACGCTGGATACGCCACACAAAATGTTTAAAACTAGTTATTTATACAAGTATTTATTTATTTATTTATTTATTCTCCGTGCTCGGGGGATTTATGCGACTTCTACGTTCACTTGCCAAAGATTTGTTTCCCGTTTTTCCGTCGCCGTAATTCTGACCAATGAAGAAAAGAGTGTTACGCGCACATTTTAGCCCCGCCCCCTCCTACACGCTCCTCAGCCAATGTTCTTTTGCTTTTTGGTTTGTAAAATTATTTTTCACTGTGAAACCAAACCAGATAGGAAACGAATCAAAAGTATCAATTTAGTTCTGATTCGGACTCGGCAAACGGACTAATGGGTGTGAAAGCGACCCAGACGACCCGCTGACTCCCTTCAAGCTGTAATAGAGACGCTTAAGGCAGAAATCCAATGGCTCATTTGTTCGAAAAGCCCAAAATCACCTGGCAACCCTGGTGTAGTCGTATAGGGAATTAGCAAATCACCTGGCAACCCTGGTGTAGTCGTATAGGGAATTAGCAAATCACCTGGCAACCCTGGTGTAGTCGTATATGGAATTCCCAAATCACCTGGCAACTCTGGTGTTGTCATAGAGGGAATTCCCAAATCCCAGAACCACCTTGAACCTTTTCTGAGTGAAAAATACCCTCCTGCTCATGTGTACACACACACAAATCTCTCTTTATACACACACACACACACACACACACACACACACACACACACACACAGTCACTACACGTAACATAAACAATCAGGCACAAACTGGATGGAAACAAGAGGGCTTTTTAAACCCTACTAATCACTAACAAACGACATGCAGGTGGGGACAATCACAACACGAGACAGGGAATCACAAACAAACTATGGGCGCGTGACAATGGCATAGTTCTTTATGGAATCATTCCCACTTAAAAGTCATTAAGTAGACATTAATCATTATGTCATTATGTTTTTTCCAGTTTTTCAAATATTTTGTTATATTCATATTGTAGCTGGTTGTTTTGGTTGAATACTTTAAACTATTTATTTAATTTTTTTCTAAAATGTCTATGTAGGTAATAAATGAGGGAAATACACCAGAATAATTCATATGCCAGATGACAGTAAACTAAATTAGCTTGTTGATTTGAAAATGATCCAACACTTGCTGATTAATATAGATTAACTTCACTTTGACGTACCTTTGATCAGCCAGTGCTGCTGATGCATGTTGAGTCTCTCTGTCTTATTCAGTTAAGAGTTTATATAAATGTTGCAGCACGTCGAGTTCTGGGATTTGGCACAGTTGGCAGCTGGGCACATCAGACCATAACTGCATCCCCTTGTCCACAGCGAAATACTCATCCTCAAATCATCTGAAGTAATGGCAGAGGGATCTTGCATAATCCATTCAACATACAAGTAGAAAAATATCAGTATCAGTGCTATCACTGATCAACTGGACCTTACTCTGCTACTTTAGCCAGATAAGTCTTTATTTTACCAAGTTGTATTTATCCACTGGGCAAATAACGCATACGGCAAGCTATTCCCATGGCAGTTCATAGAGGGAAGCCAAACAGTTTCAACAATAGAGGGTAATATCCTGTGATCCAGAGGTTGCACAGTGAGAGTAAATAAGATTAGATAATCTTTATTGTCATTGTACAAGTACAATGTGTGCAGTTCCCTGCCAAAGCTATGTTACATATAAAAAGAATAAGTAAGAAATGAAAAAAGTAGAGGTAGAGGTTATATAATTGAACTAAATGTTCAAAAGTGCAAAAGATGTAGTGCAATATTAGCAGCCTGACAAGGTGCCAAAGTCAGTTCAGTGACACAGATCAGTATGGTGGGTCAATCAGCATTGTCATAGAGTATATATGTAACCAAATCATCAAACAGGAATAGGCGTGTGTGTGGTGTGTAGGAGCAGATATCCAGTCCAACCATGTGAGTGTATTGATAAGGGTATTGTTGGGTAGATGGTGAGGGTGTAGGTGGGGTTGATCTAAGAGGGTGTGCTGGTTGCCTGGTTCAAAAGATTGATGACTCTGGGGTAAAAACCTTTTCCTCAGTCTGGTAGTGCGGGCTTTCATACACATGAAGCGCCTACCAGAGGGCAGGAGAGTGAAGAGGTTGTGGCAGGGGTGTGTTGGATTCCTGGAGATGGTGGTAGCTCTGTGGAGGCAGCAGGTGCTGTAGATTTCCTCGAGAGCCGGCAGCTGGACTCCGATGATTCTTTGAGAACTGCTAACGACTCGTTGCAGGGCATTCCTCTCTGTGGCAGTACAGCTGATGTACCACATTGAGATGCAGTAGGTGAGTATGCTCTCAAAGATGTAGCAGTAAAAGGTAGCAAGCAGGTATTTTACTTTCTTAACTACATTACTTTATTATTCTTAACTACAAGTACTTTATTTAACTACATCAGTTTTAAAATAATCCTGGATACCATGGTCTAAAAAATTAGTTTGGTTGTTATTGGTGGTCTTGTTGGTGGTCTTGGTGGGGGTACTGGATACTCCCCATCCCCATCATTTCAAACAATATTTAAAGCTGTTCTGAAAGCAATGTGTCTCTTTATCTATTTACATACACACCTGATATTATTACACTGTTACGTGTAATTTTGTCCTAATTTTGGATCCTACCTGATATCTATTCATGATGGATTGATGGCTTGGTTAAGGTGAGTCAGGAGCAGGATGAGAGCAAAAATGTTAATAATTGAGGGGGACAGGACAGTTTGGGAAACATTGCATTAGACACAATCTGGTGTAACAACTAATTGTCCAGCTCTAATTTTATTCTGGTAAAAACTTCAATGCTCACTTTGGCATCATTAGTAATTCTGTTGATATAGTGGTTCCATCTCCAAATAGGCTGCAATTAAACAACCAGTGGCAATTTATAACATATATAGTTTGACTGTTTTAATGGGCAGTTTTACAGTTTTTATTAGTATCTTTATAAAGGCAGCCTGGATATGTCTATAAAGCTATGAAATTAGAGCTTGCTTTTACTTGGGCCCTTAAACCTAGTAGATGATTTTTTTTTCCAGCTAACAAAAGACTAACGTTTTTGGATGTGCGATTTTGGTCTGCTGGATAACATTATGTGGAAAATGTGAGAAGGACATTCTGATAACTTTCTATAGGATTTCTACAGAAAGATGTTCTGAGGATGTCAGAAAGGACATTTACTGGACCCAACAAAGCAATGTCCTTCTAACTTTTGAAGACATTAGTGAAGACGTCCCGGGGGTGTCATTTTGTTTGCTGGGTTTAACAGCAACAGTTGGAAGGATAGAAATGCATGAGATGAGTAATGCTAGTTTAAAAGTAGAGAAACACAAATGCAGGAAATTGAAAAACTTAATTTGGTAATATGAAGCTCTAGACAACATCACAGTTGCAACATTTACCAGCTTTATTTATCTGTAACACCACCGCATTGATGGCAGGTCTAATCAGTTCCTGCATCACCTGCTTTTGCCACTGACTCAGAAAACCTTATCTGATACAAGTCTAAGAAGGATTGGAGTTTGGAGTCAACCAAATACATTACTGACCTTTCAGGATCGTGTATGGGTAAATGCGTAGAATGGACCCAATACCTGACCTTTTTGCAATTTATATAATATGTAATATACAAACACTGAATAATGAAACGACTAGATACACAATTTTCCATAATATGGTCTGATTCAGGTCATTGAGGGGGTCTTTGGCTAGACTCTGTGAGCACCAAACCACATTCAAATGTGTTTTTTCTGCCACTTTCAGAAACTGTTGCAGGTGAAGTAATATTAATACTAAATCTCAACATTTTCTGTTTTTGGGTGAGTTTTCATGATAGGCAATAGTGTATTTCTTAGCCCACGTATCAAATGGCGCCCTAAACCCTGCGGTTGTTCCACCATGTCTGCACTTTTGTGACGACATTGAAGTGCTGACCTATGGCAAAAGCAAGCATTTAGGGGAGGCCTCAAGATTCCACCACAGTTCAGGATGTTGCCTGTTGTTATTTTCAACGTTATGCTTTGGCAATGGCTCACCATTCAGTTATACCAGTGGAGTCAAGAACTCACACTGCCATTACTAATTCAGTTGCTTCTGTGGATGCGTTGTGATGATCAATGAAACTTCAACTTTTGACATTTCCCATTTGGGGACGAATAAAGTTCAGAGTAATGACACGAGATCCCACCGACAAATACGAATAATGCATCATGTCTAATACGGTTACTTGTACACAGAAGCACCATATCAAATAATGTTGAGAATAGATGAAATTAGTTAAATACTTACATTTGGTTTAACTGAACCTACTGCACATTCTAATCTTTTTCTATCATTGTAGCTGGAGAACCTCTGTGTTTTTAAGATAACTGTTGAAGAGGGAGGCTGTTTGCAAGGAAGCAATAAACTGAAGAGAATTTGTTTCTCCTCTTACAAGGGTGACCTTTAAGATGTAAAAAAATAATGAGTGACCGTTCAAATGATTGGTTTCCCTCAAGAGAGTTTGTGAGAGTAGTGAATTAGTGATTTTTGTGATGGTGGTTGCTGGGGTGTGCTATTTAAAATGATGTACTTTTTGCCCTACACATTTTATTTCCTGATGGTGGAAGTGAATGTGAAGCAACCTGTAACTACGGTCCTCTCTCAGAGTTTTAAATCATGAAATTAAGCTGTCACTCTAGTTCCTGCCTGACAGGCTGTATGCTAAATGGAGAACACTGATGAGGGAGTCCTGATCTGCCATATAGACGATTCTCTCTCTGCAGTCCCCAGTGAATTAATATGGGCTCTGGAGTATCAGGACGCACTGATGTCTGTAGCAGGCCAGACTGTCAATCCTGTCAATTCTGACACATGAGAGACCAATTTGATCTCATTTTTCAGGAAGTTCTCACCAGATGGCCAGGAAAAACTTAAAATAGCTTTAGGAAGAACAGAGAGAGACAAAATTAAAGACGCAAAGACACAAATAAACAATCACACAAAAAAACAGAGCAAAATGTTAGTGTTTATACATTTACTATGACTTAATTCATATGAAACTGAAGGAAACCAACCACATTGCGCTTGTTCATGTGAATTCATACGAATTCATCAACTTCAAGATCAGGTTGCAGAAGTATTACAAGCATTAGGTACCAAACTATCAATCTGTGACAGTAAAGTCATCTATAGGACGTCAGTGTCCTTTTTGACCTCTTTACTTTCTAAACTATGCTTAAAGAAAAAGTCTTGTCTTGGCTTTGTTTCTTTCTTGCCTTGCCATTTTTTTAATCTTTGTTCTCAATCTAGTGGGTCACTGTGGTTGTTCATTGAGAACTTTACTGATGGATCATTGTTGCAGGTGTAGGCGTGGCTTAGCATAGGTGTGCACCAGGGATTTTGGGACGAGCGGGAGGGATAAAGGCTGATGCGGCACACCTGAACCTCATTATCTAAATGGTATTTGTGTTCTTTTCCCCTTTTTCCTGCACGCAGTGAGTAGCAAACTGTGTTTGTATGTGTGGCTGCGTGAGTCTCCAAACCCATGATAAGCAACCGTGACTGTAAACGAGCTAGAAAGCTGTGAGTATAATAATAAATAAAAAAAACAGCTCATTCTTTCTTGGAATGAGTTTTGAATCTCTGCTCTAAATTTGTGTATAAAATATTTTATATTAATTATGAGTTATTTGAGATGAAAATTGAGGGGCTTTTGGTGGTTTGTCTTCTGGAAATGCTGATAGCAGAACAGTCTTTTTTATGGGGAAGAGGCAAAAATATATAAAGTACTTAATTTTCTGCCTGCTTTATAACTCATGGTGTAGTTTGACATTTCAGTTTAGACAGATATATGGATTTAAGCAGATAGATGGAACCTTTATTTAAGCAGGAAGCCAAACTGGGAGCTGAAGCTTATTTTCAACAAGGGAAGATACATAAAACAACAGTGATAACAATAGATATACAATAAAAAAGCACAACTTCTATCTTTGCACAAAAAAAGTTAATAATTTAAGAAAATACAACAGCAATGTAAAGAAACAAAACATACAAATCATGTATGAAAAGGAGTATATAGCAAAAAAACATTTACAGGTCTCAGAGTAGTATCTAAGATGGTTATAAACTGTTGGATAGGTGCTCGGATATAGTCCCAATCAAGTGGACCAAATGAGTATTCCCAAAAATAAGTATGCTGTGTGAATGAATACAATTATCTAGATCCCTAACTATGAGTTCCTATACGAGTATATATTTAATACATAAAATATGTGAGTGTGTGTATACTGTATATAAGGTATTGTTGCAACCTCTGTTCAAGCATTTATCTTGCAGCTCACAGTGATGCTTTATTTACAGTGTGGAATTACCCTACTTATGTAGGATGTTTTACAATATTTATACAATTACTGAAAGGGGAAAAAAAAGAACAAACTAAAGGTCATAGGCTTTAGGGTGAGCTAAGAACAAAGCTAAATTTACTAAAAATAAATATTATACTACCAGTTGGAACTAAGAGATTAATTGAATTGAAAAAAAAAAAAAAAAAAGCTCGTATTTGGGGCACTATTACCTGAAGCATGAACATAGTCTAACTGCACTGTGATTTAATATAATTTATATAAGTTACTGTATAGTGCCACAGTCAGCACATAATTTGGATATAGTTTGCAGTTTGTGTTGGTGTAAATAAACACAACTATAAGTACAAGTACTAATTCTCATTAACCATGCTATAGCGTCCATCATGGTCTGCTACAATTAGTGCATTTTTCACCTAAACCTTGCATGTCCAGACAGTCTCTTCATTGTATATTCCATGTGCAAATGCCTGAATAACAAGGTGGCCCCTTTCCACCCATGCTAATGATACCATTAGCACACTGTTAATGCATTCAGGGCCATAAAAAGCTTGTCTGTGTAAAGCACAGAGAATTGCTGATTCTCGTTGACCTGCTTACACATGGCAGCTGAGTAGGCAGTTTGGGTTATGATTATCAGTAAAAGTCGAAATGCTAATGTTTTTATTGCAGCAATATTTTAATAGGGTTAAGAAACAAAATTGCTGCTACAGTGATCCACACAGCTGGGTTAGATTTTGATACAGTCAGGACAATCGTAACATCTCTCCAACAAATCAGTTAATATTGCTTAGAAATACTGGTTTAGGGCTTTATTTGATTGCATAATGTAGGATTTGACAGAGCTTTGGATTTGGAGTTTGTTCATTGGTTTGTGTGCAGATTGATAGATATGTGACAATCAAATAAATTATTAACTAGTTGAAGTGCTCAGAGTGCCTTGATCATTGGGAAGACGTATAACGACAGGTGCTTGTCCGTTATGAGGCTGCAACTCCTCTCAAACAAGAATATAAGCAAAATTCAGACCCAAAAGTGCTTTTATCTGGGCTGTGACATTTATGAAATAGAGAAAGCTTCATTTCAAGGCCTGTTCAGTAACGGCAAATGGAGCATTTCTCTCAGTCTGCACTGCCAGAGGAAATGACCAGGGTAATATTCAGATATGATGCAGGCTGTATGATCACCAATGGAACATCTGATAACAGCACATTAGCCTTCTTCTGAATTCATACACACTCAAGTGAGGATGACCGTGTTACCGTGCTTCATCTGTGTCTGTGACGCTTTATCATTCACCTTGAAATGTGCTGCTTCAAATATTGTCGAAGAACACTTTTGCAAAGTCAGTGTTAATGGTGTAATAGTTTAGCATGTATACACAAGAACTTTACAGGACCATCATTACGAATAATACAATCCATGCATTTATAGCACTTACGGTACGGTAACTAAACAGAATCTAGAACTATTCACACCCTGGTCAAGTACCTGTGTCCGGAGGAGTTCTTGGGTGGTTGTGGAGTCCCAGCTAACAAATTTAGGTTTGCAGAACATTTTCTGAACAGTTCTAGGAACCTTTGGTTCAGTCTGTTCAATCTGTCAAGTTTTCTGGGTGTTCTGAAAAACGTTTTTATATAACGTTTGTAAAGTTTTACACAACGTTACTGCAACATTTTTAATTGTAGAACACTAACATTTCCATAATGTTGGTTATGGAACTGGGAACGTTGTGTGTGCAGTGTTCTAATGCCATTTTGAAGCAAACCATTATTACAGCAGATGTTTTTAGAACGTTGCAGTAAAGTTATTTTTGGAACTTTACAGCCTGCCCTTCTTGGAACTTGTATACATTACTGAATGTTCTAATAACATTTTCTGTCATCTGGGGTGGTGATTAGTGATGGGCTAATTGAGTCCTCGTTATTTAACCACTTAATTGATTAGTAAAATACTGCTCAAAGTTTACACAAAAATACAGCCATATACAATTGATGTTAAAATGTGCATAGTGCTGTCGCATGTCTCCCTCACTAGGCGGACTGTTGAGCATGAGACAGTGCGTTCACTTTAATGGCGTAACCAATACATAGCCAGGGGTGCCAATACTTTAATCTTAGTGAATCTAGAGAGAATGTTAAAGACAAACTTTGTCAAACGACGTTAAAACACAACAAAAATACAAGGAGTCATGCCTTTTCTGTGGGTAAATCTCAAATGGCGTTCTATTGGGCATATAGTGCACAACACACTACAGCGCCTTTATGTTGTACCCTATGTGGTGAACTTGTATAGTGAATAGCAACTCACTTGGGATTTCTCCAAACTTAAAGATGGCAGTGTTTATGTAGGAAATATAAATCAAGCTAAATAGATCAAATTAATCTGAAACTTAAAATTGTGTGACAAAATTATGATTTTGCCTGCTAAAGCCACTAGAAAAAGATTAGTACATTAAATACATCATCATAACATTTTTCATAGTATGCTGAAAGTATACTTGAAATTTACTATTACCATACTTCCATTAGTTATAGTTCTCAAAAAAAAACTTTTATTATTATTATTTTTTTTTTTTATGTAGATACAATATAATTAGACCAGATTATTTAGTATATTCAGAAAGAAGTTTCACTTAGTATATTACAATTAGTATACTTCTCTCCAAGTATACATTAGTAAACCTGTAGTATACTTGAAATAACTTTTTAATACATTTTTTAATAAATGTTTTTTTTTTTTTTTGAAGGGATGTAACATATTTGATTTAGTGATATAACACCTTAATCAGATTATATGATTATCCTTTCATGCAATTTTAAATGCCAGGAAAGTCTTGATTTTAAAATCTGTAGTTACAAATAGTGCATAAATACGTGGTCGAACAAACCACTTAAACAAATGTTATCTATGTGAGACTTTTGTCATGTTTCACAAAATCTGCAGCTGATCAGTGTCATATGACCCTGTGTGTGTGTGTGGAGGCCTTCAGTGTGTTTCTGGGGTGAGCCCTGCTGTCACGCAGGGGGATTAGTGTCCTCTCCCAGCCTCCTCCATCATCCCTTTCTTACTGCGCTCTTCTCTGATAACACAAGCCATGTACACAGTCACACACACCCTTACACACGCACACACCTTCACACACACACTCGCACACATGTATACCCTCTCACACACACCCTTAGGTCCACCCTCTCACACACACCCTTAGGTCCACCCTCTCGCGCACACACACACACACACACTAACTCTCCAACATCTGACACACTGATGGTAACAGGGGGTGAAAAGGCTGTTTGCTTGACAGGGAGTTATTTGGGCTGGTGTGTTAGTGCTGACTACTGTCTTCTGTTGAGTTCTTACCTTTCTTAATTGATAAATCTGTAATTGAGGAAGGAGAGCAGTGTAAAAACATGCAGCACATGCAAGATAGAAAATGCTGGTAATAAATAAAGCAGATGACGACTTGTTTGCTGTTAATTGCAATATGGTGCCACATAAAAGCAAGGGACAATAAAAAAAAAATACAGTTTAGACCAATATAATGATATACAAATGAGAATAATTCGAATAAACATCTAATAGTAGCTGAATATATTGAGGATATAATAAGGGCTGATTGTCATGAATAGTCCTAGACGTGATTATCACGGTAACTGGCAAATCATGGAAAATGTGTCTTAATTTAGCAATATGGGTTTTACCCACATTATTTGGCCACAAGACCACAAAAAGATAGGCCTATTAATTATCATTAACATATTTTTTTTTGTGCACTAAGAAATTTTTTGTGACCATAAGACTAAATCGACTATCTCAAGTTCAAGTTCAAGTAGGTTTTTATTGTCATTTCTCAATATACTTCGTATACATTGAAATAAAATGTTGTTTCTACAGGACCATGGTGCAACACGCAACGATACAGCAAAATGCTATACAGGACTACATAAAGTGCAAATACACGACAGTGAGGACGAGTGAAAATATACACTATAAAATAAATACACAGGGCAATTCACGCTAACCAGACAGGACAACAGAACGATATTAAATGGGGTAGTCGGTAAACAATATTGACTGGGGAAAGTGTCCCAGCAGCAGCAGGATGGGGAAAATGTCTATTAGTAGCGTAAAAAATGAAAAAAGCATTTTATTTTTATTTTATCTCGGAGGGGCATAGTACTGTCCATGAGAAAAAGCTCCAATGAAGTGCAGGAGTGCAGTGATAGTCACACACACCTGTTGACTATCTAAGGTGTGTGCTGATAAGGGGTCTTAATCAGACCAGGTGGGTGTTGGAGGCCAGCAGTGTGTTGAGTA
>JAOUQW010054082.1:0-15184 GCA_028565825.1 Olivaichthys viedmensis
TTGTCAGCTTTTCATTGGTCATTTAGATGTTAACTGCTGTGGGGTAGATAGAGGTTTTTGCCCACATTCCATATATGGAGAAAAAAAAAGTAAAAAAAGACAAAGTGTAGATACATGTTTTTCATTGGACAGCGGCGGTATATAGAATTATACAGTACTAGTTAGGTAAAATATTTTTGTCATTTTTCCATATTCATTTGTATATCTGCCAATTATTAAAATATAATGGAGATTACAAATAAACTGTATTATCTGTCACCAACAGCTCAAGAACAAGAGACATCGGAAAGCGAGAGAGGTTCCGAGGCAACCGAGCAGTCGGACGATGGATCACCTGACATGGAAGAGGGCACACGCAAAACTCACTGCAACACCAGCCTTCCACTTCCCTCCACAGAGGAGGGCACCACTATGTTAGTCACCACAAAGACAGTGCAGACGTATAACTGCAGAACTCATTATTTAGAGGATGTAACATTAGGCGTCTGGAGAACTGGCATCGTATAAGCAGTACCTGCTGAATAAAGCGCAGTCCAGATTAACAATATACAATTGTACGGTTTCTAAAATAAATACAAAGATGATTGTGCAGAATGTTTAAATATTTTACTGAGCACATTTACTGTTGTCCTCTAGCGGTGCCAAATCTTACTGATCCAGCTCTGATCTGTTACACTTCAGTCGAGTGTTTAGAAGGGTCTGAAGACGTTGAATATGTGGTGTAATAGGTTTGGGGTTGAACTAAACTTGGCAAGACAATAATTCTCCAGCAGAACAATTGGGCACCGCTGAAGTCTGCTACAAACTAAGTGTATTACCTGTGATCTGAGCACATCCTCTGGAAAAGGAGTGTAAGCCACTTCTGTATTCTGTAAACTTTTGATGATCATGATAAACCTTAACTGTGAACCCGGGCTGACAATATATCTTTTGACCATTTACACAGCACACACACGTCAGATTAATTATCATATTGTTAGCTTAAATGCTCCAGGGTTAATCAGATTTATAATAATATTATTTATAATGTCATAAAGTACCTTCATTTAGAATAATATTTGGATAAAGCTATATTGAGTTTTCAGATATAATGTTATTTGCTCATTTTTTAAAATATAAGGATTGAAAAATACTCTTTAAGCATGTGCAGCGCTTCAGAATGTTATGAGACAGTGCAGATATTTTGGGTGTGAGATTGTAAACACCCTTACACTAGGTACTATTCTGTAACACATTTAAAACAGGGCCACTGGTTAACTGACTAAGAGTGGCTTACACCAAGAATGAAATTAAACAGAATTTACAGCTAATCAAGCTAATAATTATCCATACTTCCCCCCCCTTACCTTTTAAGTGAAAACTAGCTTAAAAACGTATCTTTGTGTAAGTCCCATTTTCTGCAATCTATCTAATATATGCTGCCATTTTGGAAATTCAAACCACCTCAATGTTATAACTGAAATTTAAATCTGAGGTTTAAGTAGTGGAGCAAAAATGATGAAGTTAATGAAGGTATACTGTAAAACTAAATGTAGAATTAAACGATGGTTTAAAGTGCAATCCTGTTTATTTTTTTTAAGCCAGGTTTAAAGTTTGGTGCAACTGGATTAATATATACATTTGGTTTTAATCCAGGTGAAAGTTTAATCTTTGTTTGGGGCAACCCAGTCACGTGCTGAATCCTAAATGCCTTCCTATTGAACATATAGTCTACTAAATAGGGTCAAAATAAATAAATAAATAACAATAAAAAGGCCTTCTTTCACACCCTATGTAGTGCATTTCTATAGGGAGTAGGGAGCCACTTGCAGCTCAACCACAGTTGACGCCATGATGGATTTAAAAAATACACAAACCCCGGCGCGGTCACGTGACCAACACGCAGCGTGTTGCAGCGTGTCACGTGACCAACACGCAGCGTGTTGCAGTGTGTCACGTGACCAAGGAACTGTAAACGCTGTGCCGTTTCGCTGGTTAGTTAGCGGTCTACCGCTGGCACAAGAGCGCGTAACTTTGTTGGAAAAGTGAACCACGAGTACTTTTCCTGCACAGGGTTTCCGTAAAGGTGACTGATTAAAAAACAAACAAAAAAAAACCTATAATTTATTTATTGTTTTTAAAAGAAAAGAGAGCGCGGTGTCTGAGCAGGCCTCTGTTGACGGGTAGCGAGCTGTCTAGCCAGTTAGCCAGCTTGTCCTCCTCCTGCGGTCTCTTTTCGGTGGAGAACGACAACAAATGAATAATGTTTTAAACGTTTAAAGAGTCATTGGAAGAAAACGCCTCGGACACGGGCTGGAAGAAGTGTCGGCCTCGAGGACGGAACCCTGTATTCATGCCGTGTGACAAGAGGAGGAACTCGAGCAGTGCTGGACTGACACAATGAACGGTGAGCTGCGCATGACAGACATGCAGCCAGTTTTAGAGAAAGGCCCGTTGTTTGGCGTTTTTTTATTATTAGTGTTTTACGTAAATCAGCTTCGTTACCACATCCGCCCCTTTCAGCACCAACTAAGTATCAGTCATCAGTTAACGTTATGAACACAGATGTCTGAGTCTGACTGCCACAGTAATGACGAAAATACCCCCTGAAAATGTCTTGCCCTCGTATTGAAGGCTATTTGTTAGTATAAGGCTTATATGAGGTTTTTATAGGCATAAGATGAGAGAGAGAGTGCGAGAGTGAGTGAGTGTGTGTGTGAGAGAGAGTGTGTGTGTGAGAGAGTGTGTGTGTGTGTGAGAGAGTGTGTGTGTGTGAGAGAGAGAGTGTGTGTGTGTGAGAGAGAGAGTGTGTGTGAGTGAGAGAGAGAGAGTGTATGAGAGAGAGAGAGAGTGTGAGAGAGAGAGAGTGTGAGAGTGTGAGAGTGTGAGTGAGTGTGAGTGAGTGTGTGTGTGTGTGAGTGAGAGTGAGCGAGTGTGTGAGAGAGTGAGTGTGTGTGTGTGTGTGTGTGTGTGTGTGTGTGGGAGAGAGAGTGTGTGTGTGTTTGTGTGTGTGGGAGAGAGAGAGAGAGAGAGTGTGTGTGTGAGTGTTTTGAATAGGCTGCTTTCGCTTTGTGTTCAGTGAGTCTGAATTCCCCTTTCACTTATGTTGTGTGTCAGTGACATGCCTGTGTAAAAACACAACACTGGATTGTTGTTTTATAGTCAAGTAGCAGTATAAAACCTACATTATGTTTGGTTTTTCTCCATACAAAGTTCAATATTACATCGCAGGCTTATTAGGTTTACTTCTGCAGCCTGATAGAAAATGTGTCTGAATCCTCTTTTTGTGCAGTGTTAACTATCAACATTTGTCCATGAGAACAACACTGGATTTGAAAAGCACGTCTGAGTAGATGTAAGAAAAGAAAATCGATTTAATCAAAGCTTTAATGTGTTTGTAATTTACTGAAGAGTTTAATACCCTTATTCGGTGCGTAAATTGTGTAATATTTTCAAGGGGAGTGGTGAGATGTTGGTTCTGATAACCCATTTAAACCATAGCTATACTTATTTTGGAGCTCAAGGACAAAAGCCGTGTGTGTATATAGAAAAAAATGTACTGTAATTAGTAATTTACAAACAATTCCATTTAACGGTTTAATAAGTTCAATAGTAGTGGAATAATGCACCTTACACAACCATTTAATTATTATTATTATTATTATTATACTTTTTTAAAATTTTATTAGAATGACTTTTTTTTATTTAAAACATTCTTTTATTTCTATTTGTCTAGTACTCTAAAGTATTCATTTAACTTGTGTATACATCAACGCATTTGTACTTGTACAGTGACAATAAAGGCATCTTATCTTATCGACCTTGAATTTAGAATTGAGGAAATGAAATTACTGTCTGCCTTTTAGAGTGTAAAAAGAAGACATGACACAAATAATAAGTAGATAAAACATATTGCCGAAATAGACAAAGATGTTAATGAATAATAAACAATGTACAGTAGCAAAGACTATGTAAAGGAATACTGTGGCAAAAACAGGCCATATTCTTGACATCTACAGAAAGTTTTAGCGATAGTGTCCATGTTCTTTTTGTCATGTGTTTCAGCCGGGTGCAGCTGCATCGCCTCCATTCTCCCTCACATCGAGTTCTTTCCTTATTGGCAAAGAGGCTGTCAGACACCTTATTTGCCAATACAGTACACTATGTGAAGATACACAGACATGTATCTGACTATTCTTGGTGTGATTGGTGCCATGGCACATTTAACATTCACACAGTACCACAAGTTCACATACAAGTCACAGAGACAAATCAGACATCATAGTACATAGACCAACAATAAACGCAGAATAAACAGTCATACCTGGTCAGTTCTTATGAAGTGTGATGGACATGCATGGTGCAAATACACATAGCATGTACCATGCCAGACATAAGCATATCGTCGCTGTCTGATAAAAAACACGTATCTCCAAAAATCAAATTTTTCAGGAACGAAAAAACACTTTTTCAAAGAGAGTATCATACACAATAAATCCGAAATAACTGAATTTAGACACATTTCAGCTCAGAAATAAATAAAAAAAGATTTTTATGATGTCGTCAGTGTATCATTTTATATTTAAAATGGACTTGCGTGGATTGTAGACAAAAAAAACGTACGTACGCGGTTTTCTTCCAACGAGGATTCCAACGAGTCACGAGTCACGTTTAACTTATGAGTCTGTTATTTATAGTCCTGAAATCCAGTCTGTGTGAATAAGTTTTGACATTAGCAGAGAGCAGTATTGCTATTTTTGGTCAAAATAACGTTCACTAAAACTCTATTAAAATGTCTTAACTACAATGGACACAACTCTGGTGCTATGGGTTTGTGCATTAAGCTCATTTTACATCAGAACGACTTTGCTTGCGCGAAACGCCGCTACCTTTTCATTTTACGCGCTGCTTACGTGTGTCAAGCACACGGGGGCTGGAGTATTCATTTCTATTTTTATTTACGGGTTTAATATAATGTGCTAGGTGTTATTCTCGCTACAACGTGCATGAGGGTGTTTTTATTTAATAGTAACTGATTGCTTTTATACTTTTTATCCCTGTGCAAACTGTGATGTGACAATAAATCTAAATTGGCTGGTCCTGCGCACCCTTTTTCCAGTGTCAAGTGTTCCAAATACGGTTAGGGCATTAACCATAACGCATGCTGACCTGCTATATTTAGGTCTTTTTCTCCATATGAACAAAGTAACATGAGATTAAATATATAGATATTACAATTGTATTGCTCATGTCTATAATAGATTCTCCAGTGATATGTTGTATGTTTGGACCTTTTAGGCACACAGCAACATGACCTGAAAAGGCAAAACCTTCTGGAGAGACTGCTCGATGCAGTTAAACAGGTAAAAAAAAGAAAAAAAAGCATAAATAACATTTAATTATTCAAGACAAGCCAAAATAAGTGTGAAACAATTCAGGTGTGCACTACTGCTGGGACAATTTTATGCAGTAGGACAGATGGTGCTGAATTATATAACAGAATATTACCACATAATTGACAACATACATATAACTTTGAATGACACCTGGAAGACTATAATGTATTTTTTTCAGTTTGGTAAAGAATGCTTGGATATTGTGTGTAAATAAAACACTCTGGTACATGTATAGAGAGTTGAATGACCAATTCCAAAAGTGTGTGTCTATGAGAAACTGAAGAATCACCACCAAAAGTAAAGGTATTTGTCCATAGCGAAACCGTAACTTGTCTACCAACGACACATGTTCTCTATTCAAGTGGGTTTTTACCACAGCCAGCCCGTTATGTTCTGAGCTTAAACGGGACAAAGTTATCGTGCTGGGCTTCCTTGCAAATAATATAGAAGTGCGCTTATGGGCAAGGAAAAATGATTACTTTTGAGCTCAAAAAAGTATCATATATCAAGACTTTTTCAAAGTTCAAGTAATGTTTATTGATATAACTAAAGCTCCAATACATTTCTAAACTGATAAGCTTTACACATTGAATTTAAATATCTCCATTCATGGGTTCACGCTGTGCCAATAAGCTAATCAAATGGATGTGAAGGACTGTTCCATCATCCCATAGTAGTATTCGGTGTAAAAAATTATTTTTCATGGCAATTACTAATTACAACTCATCATAATTCAATGAATATAGTTATCCTTATGAATTATTATATAACGATCAGAAAAATACAGGTTGTAGTGTCAGCATGAAGGACACTCAGACATGATGCATTGTAATTGGTTTTCCATAACAATGATGGTGTTTATCGCAATAATTCCACAGATGATAATTAGTTTATTCAAATTACAATATTGTCCAAGCTTACTGTGTATCACTGTTGTGTAGGATGTTCGTGAACTTGTGTATTGATGATTAGATAACCTAATTTAAATACTCTATTATACTTTTTATTTTTATTTTATATTTTCAGTGCCAAATCCGCTTTGGTGGAAGGAAAGAGATTGCCTCAGACTCTGACAGCAGGTTAGATGAAAATTCCATTTTATGGGTAATTTTATTTGTCCAAATAGTGTTTTCTACATTGGACTCTTTTCTCCCATTTTCTGCCATCTTCCCTATTTTCTGCCTTGTTTGCTTTATCTTTGCACACATACAGTAGCGTTCAAGTTTGGAATGAACCATCATATTTTATCAACAGTCAATATATCTGATATAAACCAGACACCAAAAGGTATATTTAGAGGTTTTATTTGGTATTTAAAGTAATTTGGGGGGGAAAAAAATTAATGAATTTTTTTGTCATTTAAAAAGTGAAATGATAAAAAATTTAATGATAAAGGAGAAATGACCACACAGATAATACCAGTTTATTATTTAAGTCTCCACTTCGAGATTTGATCACCGCTTTCCAATAAAAGAGGCATTCTGGGTATTAATGTTTATATTAACGTCACTCTTGATGCTATAAAACATTTATAGTCATTTTAGAGTCGTACTTCTGGACACATGATGTTTTACAGCTTTCTATAAATGATTTGAAACCTAAAGTGAAACACTAGAATCATATTACAATCATTTTATAGATGGATCTGAAACTAAATGGAGTTTATATCACTGAAAACATTGATTCTAAACTTTTTAACGCTAGTGTATGCATTTCTGTGTGACAGAGAAATAGAGATAGATGATGTGTGTTCTGCATGTGAGTGTGTATGAAAAACAGAAAGACTGTGTGTATTTCCACAGTGTTATTTCGTAAGTCAACACCTGGAGGCTGTTCCAATTTTAGCTGCAGCTGTGGAATAACATGTTAAATGAATAGAGTGACTCATTCTCACATGACACACTCGATCTCTAAAACGCACTGTATCTGTAGAGAGATCCCTAGTGAGTTAGTGAGAAGTTTAATGAAGATTCTGCTATCCTGTGTGGATTTCATATAGAGATATAAAAATGATATATTGCACTATAAATTGCACGATATAATAACACAGAAATTTGCTTTTGGCCAATTTTTATTCCTTCTTTTCCATACTGTTATACTGTAGATCAGTTAAATATGTAAATTCACATAATTTATTATTGTGTAGGGCCCTATGGATTCTGTCTTTGCGCAATTGTGAAGAAAATGTAATTTACATATATTAACAGAATAGTGAAATTCTTAAGAAAATCATAGATTCAATTCTCTGTAATGTATAGTTACATAATATTACACATAAGTTAGCAGCCTTGAAAACAGGAGTTACTGTTAAGCAGGTGGGCATTTCAATTTTCATTTTTCCACAGCTTATACTTCACAAGTTTTTCCAGGTTTAATGTGTTTTAGTGTGTTTAATGTGTCTTGAGAAGATTAAAAAGTCTTTGGGCAGCTGCATTCTGGATCAGTTGCAATGACCTTAAAGGCATGTGCAGGAACCCCAGCCAGGAGCGAGTTGCAGTAGTCAAGTCTTGAGATGACAAGGGACTGAACAAGCACCCGAGTGGCTTCCTTGGATAGAAATGGTTCAATTCTACTATTTCTGTACAGGAGAAAACTGCATGAGTGAGTCAAGGTTGCAACATGTGTCGAGAACAACAACAACAACTGTATGGACACCGAGGTTTGTGCATTTTTTAAAGAAGTGATCAAGGAGCTTTCGAAGGAGACAGCGATAGGAACACATAGGTATACATTTCCAGGAAAATACAGCAGCTCAGTCTTGCTGGGATTTATTTTTAGGTGCTTAGCTGCCGTCCACAATGAGATGTCTGCTAGACATGCCGAGATACGAGTAGCAACCTGTGTAACTATAGTGGAGAGGAAAGGATGAGTTGGATGTCATCAGCATAACTGTGGTAGGAGAAGCCATGTGAAGATACTGCATCACCAAGAGAACGAGTGTTGAGGGAAAAGAAAAGAGGACCAAGCACTGAGCCTTGTGGAGAGTCTGTATGGAGCTGATGTGGATCCTTTCCATGTCACCTGATACGATCGCCCCTCCAGGTAGGACGCAAACCACTGACATGCCAAGCCAATGATTCCAATTGCTGGTGAGGATGGACAGGAGGATATTATGGTTATCCATTTGTTAATTTTTTGTTGTTGTGACTGCAAATATTTAATTCACATTGTAACACATCGATGCTCCTAACACAGTGTTAATTATTAACACTTAACAAGCAACACCTGATCTTGACTTCGTTAGTACAGTCTTTGACGTCAGATATCTAAAGCTGAACTTTATTCTTACACATTCATTTTTTTTAACACTGCAATTTCCATGAATATTACAGATCATTAATTGTAGATTAGGGAGGGAGTTTAATGATGGTTTAAGTTTAATAACTTCTTATGGACGTTTTTTTTTTACCATGCTTAACCAAAATTTCTCAGTGCTGCTTTCAGCAAATACTGTTTTTGAAGCTGTGATCTTGTTTGAGAAATATTTGAAAAGATTGTATGAATTTAAAAAAAAAAAAAAAAAAAAGGAATAAAACCAGTCCTTGGCACATGGCGTATACAGGTATCCTCAAGTTAACTTTAGTACTATGTCATTTAGTGCTATATCAAATGTAATGTAAGACCTAATCTGCAGTGATTTATATACCTTCAAAAAATTTCAAAATAACTTGCTCATAGGAAGCTTGCCTATTTATTTGTATCCTACAGATAGAAAACAAATACTAAAACGGCAACATCTTCTATAAATCACACCGTCAAAAGAAAAAAGTTTTCGGGCATAGTTTGCAGTGAGCTTTGGTGTCGTTGGTAGTCGAGATATTTGCTGTTCTGTAGCTTGTCTCCATGAATGCTAGCTCAAGAGCAGGTAGATAATGTTAGCCTCATTTTAATGCACTCCCCTGCCTTGTGCGAGTAACCCCGTTTTATGTGTGTGAAGTGATGTCTAATGCTTTTAGAACAGATTCATACCAGATTAAAAATAGCCTAAAAAGCCTAAAAACTAAAACCATTTACATTTGAATTTAAGACAATTTAATACCTATTAAGGCCTTTCATTTGTAAAATGTAATTTCAGATAAATTAAGACTTTCTAAGGACCCGTGGACAGTATTTTGGACCCTGCGTCTGATTGCTCTATATCTTTTGTTTTCCCAAAAGCACTGTAGTTAGATCACTCTAGAGAGTGTTCAAAATTCTCACTCTGTCATGATTTCATGGTATTTGTGCAATGATTACTTGTACAAGGCCATGATCTCTGAGTTTTAGCCCACAACTTTGTAACTGTTGATAGTCACAAGATCCTCTTGTCATAAAATTATCATCAAATTGTGATGCTGTTACTTTCTAAATGTGCTCATTTAGTAGAAATTTGTAAAAGATGGACTTCAGTAGGACTATTAGTTTTTTTGTTTGTTTTATAATTTGATTTATTCATCCTGTGTTGCAAAAGAAAATTCCATAAACTCCTTTAGTCTACTCCACCTTTGTGGCTTGATCTAATCTGATGTAAATTGATGTAATCCTGTAACCCTGTTGTTCCTGTATTATAACAAGCCTGCCACCTAGTGACTGTCATCCAGTCTAACATCCAATAATATTAACATATCAACAAAACACTAGTGTTAGTTGTGTCATAATGGTACACCAACCAGCAAGATATTTTGTTAATTAAAAATATATATATATTGTGGGCATCTACAAACTTCTATTCACATTTTTACAGGAAGTAACAAAGTGTAATAATGTCTGAATTGTTTAACTGAGGAATTGAAGTGCCTGATGGGGATAAATGGAGTGAAAAATATAAAGATTGTTTACCCATCATGTCTGGGCCTCACTGCCCTCTCACTCTCTCTCTCACACACACACACACACACACACACTCTCTCTCTCTCTCTCTCTCTCTCTCTCTCTCTCTCCATATATATATATGAAGTATCGCCACCACCTGTTCTGAAATGGAGCTTAATTAAAAACCCATAGCGCTTAATTAGCACTGATCACTCTGGCGCCAGAGTGAGATGAAGAGTGGAGGAGATGGGTCATGTCTTCATTAGAGAGGGAAATCTAGGAGGTGATGCCGTTTGCTTGTGATGAAATGAGTCAGATCTCTGAAGAAGTGCTCCATCCTGCATGATCACACCATCCTCCTCCTCTGATGTTCCATATTCACTATTAATGCTGCAGTTTATATGAATATTATAGATCATTCATTAGAGATCATAAAGGGAGTTTAATGAAGGTTTTGGTGTATCAATATTAAGTATTTTTTATTATAATAGCATTGTAACACAGAAATGCATGCTGAGTGTGCTGATGGACGGACAGACATTATCACATGATGTATTTTTACCTACACGCATCAACCGTAACCACGTTTTTTCATTATCATACAAATAAGAAATAGACATCACAATATTATCACACCCTTTGATTGCTTGTATGTATGAGTGTGCATGTGTGTGGGAGCGTGCATGTATGTATGAGCGTGCATGTGTGTGTATGAGTGTGTGGGAGCGTGGATATATGTATGAGCGTGCATGAGCGTGCATGTGTGTGAATGAGTGTGTGGGAACGTGCATGTATGCATGAGTGTGTGGGAGCGTGCATATATGTGTGAGCATGCGTGTGTGAGTGTATGAGCGTGCATGTATGTGTGAGCGTGCATGTATGAGCGTGTGTGTATGAGCGTGCATGTGTGTGTATGAGTGTGGGAGCGTGCATGTATGTATGAGCGTGCATGAGTGTGTTAGAGCGTACATGTATGTGTGAGTGTGCATGTGTGTGTGTGGGAGCGTGCATGTATGTATGAGCGTGCATGTGTGTGTGAGCGTGCGTGTGAGTGTATGAATGTATTTGAGCGTGCATGCATGTGTGAGCGTGCATGTGTGTGTATGAGTGTGTGTGAGCGTGCATGTATGTGTGAATGTTCTTATGTGTGTGTGTGAGAGTGTGCATGTTTGAGTGTGAGCAATTGTGTGCATGTGTGTGAGCACGCATTTGTGTGTGTGTGTTGATGAGAACAGCAGTGGTATTTCACAAAGCAGTGCTGATGAGACAGATGGAGGTCAGATAAGCAGATATGATTGGCAGCTGGTCTCACGTGCAGTCTGCAATGATGCTTTTAAAAATATATATATTTTCTACCATTGCTGTGCTGGTACACACTTGTACCTTCAGTTGAAACCTGGCACATTTTTTGAAGGTAATTGAAGATTTCAGATGTTAGATGGCACAACACTTCAGTTAACTTTTAGCAAAGTGAGGACATTGTCATTTTTTCTGTTGCATCAAAATTTGTTGTTTCATTTTACTTCAGCCCTAAAATTTTACAAACAAGCAAACACCAGCTCAGAGCTATTGCTAAATTAAAATCTTATCTCAGTTTAGGATCTGAGGCCGTATTAACAAAAATTCTTAAGGCTAAAAGTAGCTCCTAACTGGCAGATTTAGGAGAAACTCTTAAAATTAGGACAAACATGCAATTTTTTTGAGTAATTAGAAAATAACCAAGAGTAATTCACAAAGCCTTTTAGCGTGAAAAGCAGGTCCTAAATCTGTGAAAACCTAGGGGTAGTCCAGAGGACTCTTATGTCACTAAGACCAAATCACAAACAGTCCTACATGGCTGCTGCTGGCGTTTAACGGTGGAATTGTGTTCATGTGTTTGAAATATTTAATGACAAGCTTTTAAAAAGGAATTGTCTGGACTGCGTGGGTATTGCAGTGGTTGTGGAGTTAGTGAAGGATGCAGTCGGTCACCTCACCTACTAGGAGAAGTAATGCAGTACCACCGGAGATGAAGTTTTGGAAAACTCCGCTTCTTACCTACATGAGTAAATGCAGTTATGCAGCGCAAATAATATCATCTGCGAGTCGCGTTTAACATCAGACAGTAAATGCCTTCTCTGGACCGTACATTGTTCGATAATTCAATCGGTTTTCTTTTAGATGCTCACAAACTACAAAACCATGATCACTCTAGTGTATAGTCTAGAGCTTGGAGCGGGGTTACACCTGGTAGGCAGGGTAGGCAGAGTAGCATACGAAACTCCACCTTAAGTGTATGAATGAAGCATATACTGTAGGCCCCAAAAAAGCGGGGTAATGTCATTAGATATAATGCACTCATAATGTGTAAATAAGGCTAGCTAATATACATTAGCTTAGCTACATAGCTAGCTAACTTAGCATCGTATCATCTGCCTAACATTAGGTAGATGTGTGATGTTCTCATTGTCACGTTTTATACAGATGCATGAAAGTCTTAAAAATGCTTCATTTCTAAAGAGATGTTTTGTTTGAAATGGGCTTAATTTTGAATAAATGCTTGAATGCTTTAAATGCACTTTCTTGTCGTGTATATAAGTGTTTTATAATGAAAAACTCATTCTAAAACACTTATATACACGACAAGAAAGTGGTGGAAATCCATCAAATAAAATTTCATATTAATACATTAAAATATATAAACATGCAACTAGAAATATATCAGTTGTAGATGTCATCCTATTGCTTCAATTGTTATAGCCAATGAAAATCCACTTGAGGCGGGGTAACGTCTGTTTCCCGCCTACCGGCTGAACAGCAGGGAGTTGAACAAAAATAGTGTTCAAAATATTCACTCATGAAACACTGCGTCATCCGTAGCCACGGGGTCGACCCCGCCCTTCCTCTTAGCTTAGGAATTCCTTAATAAAAGTTCCTCTCAGCAGATTCGTGAATAGGTTTTGAGAAGAAACCCTTAGCTAGGAACTTTAGTGGTAAGATAAGATTATTAGTGAATACGGCCCCTGGAGATTTTATCACTTACTTTCTCAATTTGTACCTCTTTGTATACACTAGGAAGAGCAACATTATCTGCAACCGGCTTCCTGTTAAATACAGAATTACCTCCTCAGTCCTGATCCCACCTCTAGACCTCGTCAGTTCTCAAACCAGTTTTTGTCCCAGGTAAAGCTTAAAGGCGATGCTCCTTTCTCCATTGGCTCCTCAGGGTTTTGGAATCGCCCCCTTTAGAAGCAGGTCTGCTTCTGATACTTTTAAACACTGGCTTCATGCTTGTTGTGTGTAATGTCATTTGTTGTTCTTTGATTATTTCTTTTCCTTTTGTTTATTGAATTTGAATGATTTTTTTCAAGGAAAAAAGAAATTAAATTAATTTGACTTCACAGTTAAGCACTTTGGTTGACATCTGTAGCTTTAAACAGGCTTTATAAATAAACTCGACTTGATTTCACAGTGAGTGATGAAACGTGCCAGCCAATCAGCAGACGTGACCGTTGCCTTAAGAGACAGTTAGGGAGACCTGCTTTGCTGTGTACAGCAGGGGTTCACACTCAAGTGTCTCATATATTTATTCTATGGCCCTGTATCTCTCTCACACTCACACTCATACTCTCACACACACACACACACACACACACTCACACACACACATACACTTTACTCACCTACACCTACACATGTTCCGTTTACCTGCTGCGCCACCCTTCATTGGTCTGGCAATATTGCAGGAGAAACAATCATGTAAAAAAAAAAAATTAAAGAAAGTGGAATTACACAGTCTCTCTACCTCTTTCCCTCTCTCTCTCTCTCTCTCTCTCTCTCTCCGCCCCGCTGTCCCTTTGCTTAGAGACGGAGGTCTAAATATAAAACTCCTATTTAGTGAATGTTTCCCACTGAAGGAGTGTAGATCAAACCCACGCTGCATGGGCTCCATCTCACACGGCATCTCACTCCCTCTCACCTACGGCTCCTTGTTCAAGTGAGCTGCACATCAGCGTGTGTCTTTACCTTTTATGGTTGGAGAAAGGGCTCACACATTATGATGTAGTTCTTTGATGAAGCATCTGCAAAGAACAGTTACTGGTGTGTGTGTGTGTGTGTGCGCGTGCAGGGGAAGGAAGTGTATGGTGTGTTTGTTTGTGGGTGTGTGTGTGTGCGTATAAACTGGCAAACGCAGACTGTGGGTTTTTGTTTTTCGGTAAACGACGTATTTACTGTCTCCGCTTTTCTGCACACACAGAGCATTCTGTTCGGTGTGTGGTGTGACTCCCTCACTAATGAGTTTTCAGGCCTATTTTAGTTACATTTTTGGACCTCTGTGTTCCCATGTCAATGACAGGAATATGTGACAATTTAAATGATCCCCATGAAGAAAAGTCCTTAAATTTTTTTTTTTAAATTTATTTATTTTACAAAAATATAGCTTTTATTTGAAAAACTAAAGAAGCCAAAAGATTTCCATACGGATACTGAGGTTAATCACCTTATCCCAATTATTTGAGCTGATCCGGATTGTTTGATGTAATCGTGATTTAATCAATAAAGTCCACAATCAGATGTTATCATATAAATATACAGTTCCAAAATTATTGGCACCCTTAGTAAATAAACAACAACAATGTCTTTGTGGTTAATTAGCTTTATCTCACACTGAAAATGGGAGAAATCTAACCTGTAATTAAAGTAAACTTATTCAAAGAAAATAAAAAACCCTTACCCAAAAATATATATTTTTTAACAAAACCATATGTCTCACAATTATTGGCACCCCTGCATTTAGTACTTTGTGCAACCTCCCTTTGCCAACATGACAGCACCGAGTCTTCTCCTATGATGCTTGATGAAATTGGCGAATACAAAGCAAGGAATCTGAGACCAACTCCTCGATCCAGAACCTCTTCAGATCCTCCAGGGTCCTAGGTTCTCTCTGGTGGACTCTCCTCCTCAGCTCACCCCACAGGTTTTCAATGGGGTTTAGGTCAGGGGACTGGGATGGCCATGTCAAAAGCTTGATTCTGTGG
>JAOUQW010054098.1:0-15182 GCA_028565825.1 Olivaichthys viedmensis
AACCACTCTGTACAATTGTGGTGAGCAGAAAAGCATCTCAGAATGCACAACGTGTAGAACCTTGAGGAGGATGGGCTCCAAAGGGAGGCTCTACCTAGTATTAGTATAGTATAGTATAGTATAGTATTCCTAATAAAGTGCTCAGTGAGTGTATACACAATAATTTATATATATAAAATAATGTAAATTATTAATTTGACATCACCATTATTCAGTAAATCAGTTTATATTAGTGTAAACATGTTGTTGAGGCTAGTGTAACCCACCTAAATTTCAAGGTAAGTCTAAGCCATATGGTGCAAGATCATTATAAGGTAAATGCAAATAAGCCGAATGTTGGGTCATAAGAAACTTTCTTATGCAACAATAATGCTGCTCAAACATCAGCATGGACAGTATAAATAAGGAGACAGGAGCTGGAGACCAGTACTGAGCCAAAGAGGAGGTAAGTATCATCCAATCATAATAATGCCAAGACTAAAGTTTAGTTTTATAGAATACAGATACTGCCAATAAAATATTACGCTTGTATTTGCATTCTGGGATTAACATGTGACATATTTTTTCAATGTAGCAATGGGTGTCCTGTTTTTAGTGGCATTGTTGTTTGTTGAAGCAACTGCTCATGTGAGTAAAAGCATTCCTTTTGTTCAAGTACTGTACAAGAATAAAGTATAAGGAATTACTTCTTCTGGAATATTAGCCATCTAAAATGGGCATATGTGGGTTACATTCTGTTTGGCTGTTTTGAGAAAATAAGCACAAAAGATACACACTTGGTTTAAGTGTGAAATAATCAAAGAGAAATACATCAGACGAAAAATAATTTTTATCTACAGCCAGAAAATGGCTGGCAGCAAGGCCCTGTGCCAATGGGTGGAGGTCCTGGGCCAATGGGAGGAGGACCTGGGCCATTGAGAGGAGGTCCTGGGCCAATGGGTGGAGGTCTTGGACCAATTGGAAGAGGTCCTGGGCCAATGGGAGGACATCCCAGGCCAATGGGTGGAGCAGAATTTCCCTCTGGACCAAGAAGACCAAGCTGGGACAATGCTCAGCCTCCAGCTGTGGTGGGTTTTACATAGTTGACTATACAGAGTACAGAGTTGGGTCATGCTAATTTTCATGAATTTTCAATTGTGAGACTGTGTTGCCAAAACTACACAGTAGTCAAATTTATGAATAGAGCTAACTGATACTTGGGTATACCCTTTTACAGCCAGCTCAAACAAATCCCAGTCCGCAGTTTTTAGGTTGATCACTGATTGGTTCCCTTAACCGCAACCAGATTCAAAGACAATCACACTCAACCAAATGTACTGAACTCTTGGTCGGACTCGGGTCTAGAAAAAACTGCAAGTGTGAAAACGCCCTAAAATTTACAATTTTTACCCTTCTTTGGCATGAGTCTCCTGAAACCCCCCAGGGGGTTATATGATCAAGTTCACTGGTAATTCCAGTTTGACACCACTGTTTTGGACAGGACTTTGGCTCTATGAGGCCTTTAGATTACGCTACACAAAAGAGAGGACCACACAGGGGAGGACCACCCAGGGGAGGACCACACAGGGGAGGACCACCCAGGGGAGGACCACCCAGGGGAGGACCCCACGGGGCTGGCAGACCACCTTCCAATGTAAGTTCTTGTCTCAGTGTGTACTCCATAAAGGCTTAATTCAATAGTGTAGGATTGGATTTTGAAAAGAAGTGTCAGTCAAGGTTTGGTTTAATATGTATCATAATTTGGAAATTTACCCAATGATTCAAATGGTTCTTAAGTCTCTTCAGCTTTAGCTTTTTTTCCCCAGAAGATTTTACGAACCACATACCATGAAAAAAATGTGAAGATGAATTTCCCAGTGAAATTTGTTGTTGAAAAAGAACATAAAAACGATTTACATTTTTTTTATAATAACCATAATAGCAGTCATAGCGCTTTATACTCTATATATCTAATTCACAAAATATGAATTATGTTACAGGCCAACAGACAATTTATCCCACTTTTCAAGGTGAGATGTTCATGATTTTATATCTAAAAGTCATATGATGTTATTATAATGATTACGCATATGACAATCTGTTTTAATGTTTTAATCACTGCTTTTACATGGCTTCACATACAGGCTGACAATGTCACACTGCAGGTGATTATTATTATTATTATTATTATTAAATTTTTAAAGATGCATTGCAATGCTTTGCTGAAACAGGCAAAATTTACAGAACTGTTTCTTTTTCCCAGAATATCAATACCACTCTGCCCTTGAAAGAGGTGATCAAGTATATTCAATTTAAAAAATTTACATATCGCATGTTGTAAAGTAAAGACAGGAATCAACCTTCAAATCTACATATGGATACATTCTTCACAAAACTGACTTTTCCTGTCTTTTCCCACAGGGAGTGAATATTTTCATCTTACCAACAGTAAGTTTAGAAAGCATATTCGACCTTGAAGTACAAGTGTGTATAAAATTTGTTTTTGGATCACTGGCTACTTACTGTGATTTAAAAGTATTTTTTTAAAGCTAATTTTTATGTCAATGGACCACCAAACGCAGCCAAGACTTTCAAGTTCAACAACCAGTCAAGCTACTCAATGGCTGTGAAATTTCTTCATATTGTCACGTGCACGCCATAACATTGTCATAATAAATGTTTAAGACGGCTCGCGCTTGTGTCCGTCCTTGTCCTGACCGAAGCGTGACACATATTTCACAATTGATATAATTATTTTATACATTAATAAAACTAATATTGTATACTTTACCCTTATAGGATAACAGGAATGCACCTCAGGCGCTTGTGGTATTTAGACACATTTCTGCTATTCACATTACTTTGCATTGCACTTACATGCCTGAACTGATTTATAAAGTTCTCTTTATTTGACAGTACGGAAGCTCATTTGGCGCTCAGTTAACTGTCTGATAATAGAGACTTATATACATTCTTTTTTTCTCAGTATTGCCTTACTAATGTACCATAACATTAATTTATAACATAAATTTCCTTCCCTTCCTCCCCTCCTATTCAGCCCTACATGAAAATCAACTACAACCAGAATGCTCCGGTAATTATAATTCTAATTAATATTGTTCCCATTTTTTATTGCATTTCTGTTACTGGGGAATCAAAACACACACAAGCTGCATTTTTAAATGAGCTCTCTCTTTCTTTTTTTAACAGCAAAGGTTCTCATTTGAATTCGGGGTGACGCAACTCGTAAGTAATTATTTGACTACTGAATATTTGTATAATCATAATTCTCTTTTAACTTTTAAATAACTTCATTTTCTCCATTTTTTTCCCCCCACTCCAAAATTTCCTAATTTGATTCACAGCTTCCATCATTCTTGAAGTTCAGTGTCTCAAATGTTTCTGATAAAATTATTTTTATCTACTGTATGTTTCTCTGCATAACTGTTTCAGTGCTTTTTTATATTCGATCCTTCAGGCTGAATCAGGACGTAATGAAGATGGAGTGATGTAGCATGAAAGAAAAATCTACACCTGCCGTCACAAGTTTACAAGGATTTTCTTTTTTTATTATTATTATCAATCCCAGTAGTAGATTTTAAGAATAATTTCCCTCCTATCTAGCATGGGGTTGTTTATTTACAGGTGAGAGGACGCCCAGAGATCTTGGATCACTAAAGCATCAACAGCTTTAACATGCTTTAGGATTATGTAGCCATTTTAATTAGTGCTCTTTGCTCAGTTGCCTGTTTGCCTGTTTTAACACAAAAGAGCAACAACAACAAAAAATGTAAGTGTAGGTGAATATATAGGCATGTAGATGAGGGTAGTGGTGTTCTTTATTAATTCTACAACTTTATGTACTTTAAATATCTGTAATGATTGATTTTATCATTCATTAAACATGTCAGCATCCACATTTGCCTACATTCTGTATTTATTTTTGCTTATTGATTATTCACTAATGCTCAAAATGCGTAGCAAGATATCATTAGCTGAGCCACTCATTTTAAACCCCTCCATCTCCCAGAGAAGTAAAGCATTGCGTAGCTCTACATTTCAGTTCATGAAAACTGAGCTAAACCTTTGATACACTGGAAAGATATAAGCTACACATTAAAGCTTTCATCATTCATTTAAATTAGTACTCGTATGTGTAACTATCTAGTGATAACGAATTTCACTATTCACTACAAGGCTCGACATTAACGCCTGTCCGGGACAAGTGAAAGTTTGTGTCGGACAGGTGGATGATGAATTTACTTGTCCAATCGGACAAGTAAAAAACGCAAGGTAAAAATAACATAAGAAACAGGCTAACCAATTATTTTACCAAAAATAAAAACGAATGTGTTCTGAGAGGAGTGAACACTTTAAGAATCATTTCAGCATGCAGCTTAAACGTGCAGCTTTCCTAGCAGAGTAGCCTACCGAAGCGCGCAGTGCTTACACACAGCAGAGCTAAATAACTCACAAACGAGTCAATCCGAGGGCTAACGCTGACATGTACGAGTCTAAGAGGGAACGAAAATGTATTTCCACTTGAAGGGATGAATTTGAACTGCGGTCAAGCCATCCGTGCTTCATAAATGTCGTGCGCGTGTACACAGACCGTTAGGGTACTTGATCGCGCAGGCTAAAAAGACGCGCCTAAGGCGGGTATAGAAAGAGACTTTGTAGGTGCTGTATGGAGCCTTTCGCTTTTGATGAATGGAAAAAAAAGTATTCTACCCGATTAAACTTTATTTTTATTGGTAATTTATATTTTTACTCAATGGTCCAAATAATAACACGATCAAAATAGCCATGTTTAGTCAGGCGTTTACGCGCGCATTGGGTATCACCAGTTTAATTTTGGAGAAACAACACCAACTTTTCCTGGACAAATTTCCCTCAAATGTCAAATGAATTTTAAGGGTCTCTATGTTCGTTCCTTGTAGGCTAAAGGAAAGGAAAATGTTGCATTGGTTTTTAAAGAGTGGCAAAATATGTTTAAAATATATTACATTATTGTTATTAACAACAGCTCTAAAAAAATTATAACTACACAATAATTATTAATCAATAATAATTAATTAATTCAAAAGAATGGTATTTTACATCAGAATAATTTCATGAGGTTTGCTATATTGTCTCACTGTTATTTATTGTTATGGTTATTATTATTATTATTATTATTATTATCATTTATTTAAAACATTTAATTGGTGGTTATCCCAATATAACAATGGGATATACATTTTAAAAAGTATTATCATGTAGTGTCATTTCCTCATAAATGCAGAATGAAGTCCTAATGTGCTGTAATGGGTTTGTATATGAATATTAGGTTCACTCTGGTTAAGTATTTCACAAAATTCTCCCATAATACCTGAACATTTACATTACTATCTTGAAGAGGAAGGTCTTGACTATTACCTCATCAGTTTTGGAGGAGTTTTTATATGATCGTTACACATACAGTGGTTTAAGTATTTCTCAAAATTCTTGCATAATGGCTTAAATTCTTTATCACCGTCTTGAAGAGGCCTTAGATCACTGTTGCAGGAGTTGTAATAAAGTTTTGTATCTAAACAAAACAAAAAAACAAGAAACCTTCACACATACAAACTCCTCCAGTTAGGTGCAAGAAGAACCTTTTTTCTTTTGTTATTGTTTTACCACTGCATCACTAGTTCTGAAAATATCAGGATATGTAGTCCCTTTTTACCACCTTCTTTCTTTCTTCAGGCCTAGTCTTAACATTATCTAAGAAATTCAATTGAACCCGCTGCTGGCTAATAGCATGTGAAGATCACAATTCATTCTCATATACTCATTAAGGATATATCGATATATATGCTAAAGGCCCTGTAGCAAAACCTAATACCATAATCTGTGTTAGATTATAGTTACACAATCAACTGTACTCAAGCACTGTAAACCAGACATTATGATGATGGAAAGGTTATATGGTTTATTTAAAAAAAAACAATGCATACATGGATAACTAAGCAACCAACCCAAAGTGACTTTATACGTAACATTCAAATACTTAACCATTCAAATGCATTAAGATTTCATTCTGCGTTCATGAGAAAATGACACAATAAAATTCCTCAGAAACTGATGAGGTAATAGTCAAGACCTTCCTCTTCAAGATAGCAATACAATTTTTAAGGCATTATGGGAGAATTTTGTGAAATAATTCTAATCAAAGATTTACTGGTTGCAAATGTGTTTCTCAGATAACATTTTATTATATATTTATGCCAGCTTTGTTTTTTAGAACTCTTTATTTTTACATTTTAACAAAGCAAGGTATTACAATACCTTATTAATTATAAATCTTGATCTGAAGTTATTTCTGGTGTGGCAAAAGGGGAAAAAATACTTTAGAACCACCATTATATAGCCATTGTGACTTAAATAAATCCTACATTAGTCACTGACAGCAATTTATTTTTACATCAAAATGTTGTATTGGAATAATCACCAAATAAATGTTTAAACGACTAATAATAATAATAATAATAATAATAATTATTATTATTATTATTAGCAGTGGGGCAATATAGCATTAATAATAATTAAATAACATATTATTTAACATATTTTGCCACTTAAAAAAACAAAACCTTTCCTTCAGCCTACATGGAACGAACATATAAACCTTTAAATTTCATTTGACATTTGAGAGAAATTTGTAAATAAAAGTTGGTGTTGTTTCCCCAAAATTAAACTGGTGATACCCAAGTCCTTGCCCTTCCACAATAGTAGAGCCACTCCAATGACGTTATTTAAGGTCGCGCGATCAGTTACTGTATTTTTAGCTTGACCACAGTTACACAGTGGTAATGCAAGTTTATAATAAACTGACTGTCAGTACAGATATTTGCACGTTATATTTAATGAATGAAAACACAGAAATGCTCCACGCTACCCGTGTACTTGATGCACGCGAGGTGCGTTAATTATAAAATGTAAATATTGTTGTTTTTAAGGGTGGTTTTGAGAAAGAGTATTCGAGTATTTGCCTTGACCGATTAAGCATTCACTTCAGCATACTTTCACTTCTCCCATAACTTCAAATGTGACAAAATGTATTAAATAGAAAGATTTTTACACAGTAGTATAATAATTATATTAGATATCAAAGAAATATTCAAATGTAATTTCACTTAAAGCTTAGAGATGCACTGATTTTTATTGAACGTTAGCACTTCAGCTGGTCAATTTACTGACTTAGGGATAAGATGGTTATAAAGTAACAGCATTTAAATCAAGTAGGCTAAATGACCATGCTATTAGGCAAGTATTTATCTTTCTCACACATACATTATAAATTGTTCAGTGCAAATTGTAACATTTTAATAAACTTATGGAATACAGGATTCATTTACAAATGTTGTTTTTGGCCTTTTTCCGTGGACAAGTGATTTTGGTAAAATGTGGATTTACTTGTCCATAGAACAAGTCCCCGAAAAAGCTTAATGTCAATGGCACTATATATTTTACTATTAGCCCTGTGTGGAAACTATTTGGATTTCAGCGTATAAACACTCAGTTTTCACCTCCTGTGTTTTATGCAATACAAACGTGAATGCTCATGGTTCCCAAAAAGCTAAATATTTTCACTTTAAAGACTTACAATTTATTTTAAATTACAATGATTTATTTCTTTTTAATCCAAGCATTAGACCTATATTTTAGACACACATGTGGCACTATCACGCTCTCTCTTACTAGAAATATAACTTTATTAACTTCATTAACATTACCTTTTATAAAGCAGTCCGCTAGCTTCAGCAATGGAAATTCACGCATTCACGTCACTGTTTTTAAGTCTTGAAGTCATTTAATACAGTATAATTATGAAATTAAATGTACATTTTATTTACTATTAAATATACATTTAATACATTAAGTACAACAGTGGAGAATAAATATTAAGGTGTTAAGAATACAGATGACAAGAAAGTTGTGTACAACTAATTAGGGATTGCGAAGAAGGCAGATCAACATTTTCCTAAAGGTGTCAGTATGGTTACAGACGATATTTAAAGTCCCCCACCTTGTCATTCACTTGGAAATTTCTAAGAATTCACTAAGAAAATGCAGCTTCCATGGGCTACAACAGTAACGTTACATGAAGGGGGTGGCAGACTGTAGGCTATTTCACACTGCAGTGCCCGAGGACAAAAAGACGTGATGGAAGTCTATTCATTTAAACCTGTAGTTGTTTAAAAATGAAATAAATTGATTCAAAATAGAGTTTAGCTAAATTTAACAACCAACCGCAATCAAAATTCTATATTAGGAAGTAAAAATGGATGTGGTGAGCAAACTTGATTCACTCCTACTTCAAACCTTATTTTCTGATCAAATCCATTATAAAAACAAGCACCAAGCTGGTATGAAATAAGTAACAAATTACACCTTGCCCTGGTGTGGAGGGGTCTTTGTGATTCAGAGCCTTATGGTTGGAGGGGCTGGTGTTGCAGATGGACCAGGTTTTGGACCGGGAGCTGGACCGGGTGCTGGACCAGGAGCTGGACCGGGTGTTGGACCGGGTGCTGGACCGGGTGCTGGACCAGGAGCTGGACCGGGTGCTGGACCGGGTGCTGGACCGGGTGCTGGACCAGGAGCTGGACCGGGTGTTGGACCGGGTGCTGGACCGGGTGCTGGACCAGGTGCTGGACCAGGAGCTGGACCGGGTGTTGGACCGGGTGCTGGACCGGGTGCTGGACCAGGAGCTGGACCAGGAGCTGGACCGGGTGCTGGACCAGGTGCTGGACCAGGTACAGGGTCAAGGCCAGAGAGAAGAAACTGCAGGAGCTGACGGACCTGGTCTCTAGTCAACTGCCTCAAGAAGGAAGTATTAGGCCAAATCTGTTCATTACAAAAAGATAACAGAGACACAAAGTGAAAAAAATGCAATAATGTCCAAGCCTAAATTTGTATTTGTTTGTTTTAAAATGACCATTTTGATAATGAACATTTATTTGTTCGAGTTTTCTTGTTTTTGGTTTTGCCTACCTCATCAGAGTCAGAGTTGGAGAAGAGAGAACGTGTCACACGATCGGGATAAGTTTCAGGCTGTAATACAGCAAGTCAGTAAATTTAGTAGGTAATAAACAAATATAACACTGATGTACTACTTTACGTTAAATAAAGTATAGTTCAAATGCTGAAGAAGACTTACTTGGACAGCCAAGGTCAGGCCAATAAGGCATAATAACCAGACTACAGTCTTCATATTTCTGGAATTTGTCACAATCTTCAAAATAAATAAATAAATTAATTTTAAAAAATAAACACAAAATAAAACTTACCTACATCTTCAGGATAATCAGTTATGTAAGCAACTATGGTACTTTACTGTATATTACAGTAAATAAGCAATATTCACATTATTTAAACCAGTTACCTTTATGAATTACTCCAGTGCTTCTCTGATGTCTTAGGCTACACTGAACCATCTACCTAAGAGGACTTAAATATGGCGAGGAAAGATTGTGACATCCTCCTGCAGGTTAAGCAGACATTATTGCTACAAGAAATTTCCACAGATTGCTGAAATACATAATACCAGCGATTAACAAGGTGTGTAAAAAAAACAATAAACCTTAACCACCATACAAAGCGCAATGGGACGAGCTGGCAGAGGAACACAACAACACATTTTACAAGGACAGTCTCATAGACTGGTGCCAAAGCATCAGCTTAAGTGAAAGTAAAATTAAAATGGGTAAAGAGTTAAGCCCACCTGGCCTGGTGTAAAGTGAATCATTGGGCCCTCCTGATGTGCTTGAGGTTTTGATGGTCTGTGTGAACCACAAACGGATGGGCCAATGAGGCCACTCCTCAAGGGCTGCTGGGGTAGGCATCTTGTGATAAAAAGCAAAGGGATGCAATTTAGCTGGAGCTCCTTGACATTGGGACTAGACAGACCCCACTCCCAACTCAGAGGCATTCTCTTGCAACACAAAAGGTAGTTCAGGTTGACGTAGTACTGGTGCTGTGTCAAAATGGCATGTCAGATAGATGAATGAATTGCTGGGGACCAGGAGACCCTTCATGACTTCAGTGAGGGGAGCAGTTAAGGTGCTGTTCCTGATGAAACTTTGGTCAAAATTTATGAAAATGTATGCCATTGTTGCTGTTTGTGACAGAGTGTAGACCTGGGAGTGTTCCCTGTAGCAAATTGACTACAATAATTTTAGATGAGAGTAGTCAACTGTATTTAACACTCGAGCTGTGCACTTGTGGAGTCTTCAATGGTTTCTGTAGTGTTGTTGCCTACTCCTCTGCCCTGACATGGTGACGGACAGAAGAGGATGGGCAGCCAGGGAGGTATGGACCCTGTTCTACCTGTGACGTGGCAGATTGGCCTTGTGGTTGCTCTGTTGGCCCGTGTATATCCTGGCTGTCTCAGTTGGACTCTAATTTGGACTTTAATGTACAGGTTTTTAATCGGGAAGTGTTAGTAAAAGAAAATTGTAATCTGGCCAACTGCTGTCTTACTGTTGTTTTGCGTCTGATCCAGGTCTATAGTGGAGGCCAGGGGGTGGTCCTTTAGAGGATGTGCAAGCATAACTGCGCATTTCTTATAGTTATGCTATGAATTATGGGTAGTGTAGGATCTTTGGATCGAGTGCTTTTGGGGTAACATTATTGCTAATGAAATACAGCTTTATGTATATTTACAGTAATCACTTGCTGGATTGGTTATTTATTAGTTATAATGTAATACATATGAAATGTTTAGAAACATTTTGTATCTGATATGATGATTTTGATGTATCCCCGAAGTGTCAAATTGTTAAGACCTAAAATGTCTGTGTATTTTATTATGGAAAATTTGAGTTCTGTCATTCATTCCAGTTTCATTCTTTTAGTTTTGCAAACTTTATCAGAGCCAAAATTGGAGACAAGTGAGCAAACCAGAAAGATAAGGCCATCACATTATTTTGCAGGTTGTGCAAACATTATTGTTATTGGAAATTTCCACATACACAGATTACCAAATCACATAATACTAGTGATCAACAAGGTGCGGCCCAAAACAACTTTTCCAACCAACCAATATTTATTTCGATGATAATTTCCTTAAACAGCCAGATGTTTAAAAGAACTTCACAGTGACTGTAAAATTAATGTATGATCACTTGCGAATAAACACTCCACTATTATTAGAGATGGTATACTTGCTAAACACACCTGAGACTCGAGATGCCTAGTCTTGAGATTAAGACACTTTACTGTGACTCACCAGACATAAGAGATTACACCCATTAAGGTGTGTCAGAAAAAATCAATCCTCTCACATGTTTCTTTCTCATTTGCATTACAGAATAGTGAGATATGAAGAGGAAAACACTCTTTTCTTATTTCTCTTTTCTTTCAGATTATTATTTTTTAAATTATTTACAAGTGCCTTTTCAAGATCAGGTCATTGTGTTAGCATGTGCATTACAGCGAGTGGCAGAAATACATCAAAATGATGTTACATTACATTTACATTAATGTAAAGCTATAAAAAATAATGCACAAAATACTGCAACTGACAAATGTATTAAAATAAAATACTGTTTTTTGCATTTTGAAAATACAGAAATGCATTTTTTAGGGGAACAATGAGATCAGTGCCATTGTAGTTGATAGGGTTGATGTTAGCATTCTGGTGGATGATAGCTAACACTAACACTAGGTTTACTAATGCTAGGTATCCCTCAGAAACCACACTGCACAAAATAGTGAAGGGTTAATTAATTATACTGTCTCTTTGTTTTCTAAAGTGTTACTGTTACCTTCTGTTAAATTTTTTCCTCATTTGTTGGCAAGAGTTTAACATAGCTACAAGAGCACAGCAGCCTTCCCTGCTAGCTAGCATTCAGTTAGCAAAAAGTATGATGAATAATAAATATATGTGTCAGAAAAATACTGCCCATCCCTGTATCTACACAATATAGTATTAATAGGAATATTAAAAGACAATGTTAAGCTAGTCTCACTGTCACGCTTTTCCAGGGTGCGGGAGAAGGACATAGACACGAAGCCACTCAACAACATATTTACTTTATTTAAGCTAAACATTCACTACACACAACTTGACAACACTGAACAACAAAACAGGACTGGCACATGGGGATACTTATACGAACATCAATTAGTGGATCAGGGAAACAGGTGGATACACGTAACATGATTACACGGGGCGGGACTAGACCAACGCAAAGTCCGGTGATCGCACATGGTGCGCGTCGTCGTGACAATCGCCCCACACGGTCGAGCGCACCGCCGCGAGGCAGCGTGTACGTGACACTCACCATTCACAATTCAGTTATTCAGCTTTTTATTAGCCGAAACATAAGAACTGCTGAGTTTTAAAGCATAAGCCATATGATGCAATATCATTATAAGATCAATGCAAATATCTTTTTCATAATAAGCAAATGTTGGGCCACTAGAAATGTTCTTGAGCAACATTGGTGGTTGCTCAACATCAGAATTGGCAGTATTAATAGAGAGGCAGGAGTCGGAGACCAGTAGTGAGCAGAGACAACGAGGAGGTGAGCATCTATTCTATCTTCCAAACCATTATTTCAGAGTGTGAAGACTGAATAGAAAGTAAAGTTTTATGCTTGTATATACTGACATTAATGCTTGACATTATTTCAAGGCAGCAATGGGTGTCCTGTTTGTGGTGGCATTATTATTTGCTGGAGCACTTCCCAGTGTGAGTTAAACCATTTATTTTGTTTAAGTAGTACACGAGACTAAATGTAAGGAAATTTGTACAGGTATGATGATTTATAATAGCTTTCTATGGAACGTTATGCAAAAATATAGGCATATATAGTGTAAGATCATGCTGGTAATATTTATTTTAGCTGATTTAGTTGAAATAATGTAATTAAGTGTGAAATACTCCCTTTTTTTACTTACATCTTTAGCAAGGACAGAAAGGTCTCGGGCCAATGGGAGGAGGTCCTGGACCTGTAGAAGGACATGCTGAGCCAATGGGAGGACGTCCTGCACCAGTAGAAGGACGTCCTGGTCTGATGGGAGGAGGTCCTGGACCAATGGGTGGAGGTCCTGGGTCAATGGGAGGAGGTCCTGGACCAATGGGTGGAGGTCCTGGCTTAATGGGAGGAAGTCCTGGTCCAATGGGAGGTGGTCCTGGGCCAATGGGAGGACGTCCTGCACCAGTAGGAGGACGTCCTGGTCTGATGGGAGAAGGTTCTGGACCAATGGGTGGAGGTCCTGGGCCAATGGGAGGACGTCCTGGAGCTATGGGTGGAGGTCCTGGGCCAATGGGAGGACGTCCTGCACCAGTAGGAGGACGTCCTGCACCAGTAGGAGGACGTCCTGGGCCAATGGGAGGAGGTCCTGGACCAATGGGTGGAGGTACTGGGTCAATGGGAGGAGGTCCTGGACCAATGGGTGGAGGTCCTGGCTTAATGGGAGGAGGTCCTGGTCCAATGGGAGGTGGTCCTGGGCCAATGGGAGGACGTCCTGCACCAGTAGGAGGACGTCCTGGACCAATGGGAGGAGGTTCTGGACCAATGGGTGGAGGTCCTGGCCCAATGGGAGGTCTTGGACCAATGGGAGGACGTCCTTGACCAAGGGGTGGAGGTCCTGTGCCAATGGGAACCTTCCTTGAAGGTCAGTGTCTGTAATGCTTTGGATAAAATTACTTTTATCTAACTCTTTGCATAACTATTTCAGTGCTCTTTTATATTTGATCCTTCGGGCTGAATCAGAGAGTGATGAAGATACAAAGCAGTAGCATGGACAAAAAAATCTACATCTGCAATCACAATGTTAGAAGTAAACATTTTTATTTATTTCGCTTTTTAATTGTTAATTAATATTTATAATATATATATATATATATATTATTACATTTATAATATATATATACATTTATAATAAATATATTATAAATGCCGCTAAACGTGACAATTTATATAATATTTATATAATAATTATACAAATTATATATGTATATATATTTCTTTCTTTCTTTTATAATATAATTATTTTAATTGATATTTTGACTTCTAATTACCAGGGTGTTGTTTATTCACAGGTGAACAGTCGTCCAGAGATCATGGATCACTAGACAAGCAACAACGATTTATTTTACCAAAGGAGTAAAAAAGATCTAAACTGATCAGTTCAGGTAAATAGTTAGATATGTAGATGGTGGTAGTAGGGTTCTTTACTAATTACGCAACTTCTGTTATTTTAAATATCTGTAAGGGTTTATTTTATCATTTTTTCATCATTAAACCTATCAACATTCACACTTTTCTGTATTTATTTGTCATTAATGAGAAAACAAAATGTTCAAAATAATCAAGCCCATGGTCTGTTGATTACATTAAAGCCTTTATTGTGAGTTGGTGCAGATGCGTGATTATAAAGTAATTTGGTTTAACAACAGCATTGTTATATCGACTGTTGCACTTCATATTCATGGCTTTGTGGAGGCATATAATTCTGATTCTTTTAAGCTCTTTGTGTTTTCACTTGAGAAATGGCCACCTATAAAAAAAGAAAAGAAAAAAATATATATACTAGCATGTAACAGGAAAGAAATACTAAACAAACAGCAAATGATGACTGGAAATAAAAGGGATAAATAAGAAACAGCTCTGCCACAGTACTTACCCTTTTCCATTTAAATCTATGGCTGGAAAAATTGGAACACAGGATCCTGAAATTTAGATTTAGAGCAAAACAATTTTTTTTTTACTTTTCACATTTCACTGCATGGAAGATGTTGGGTTAATACTGTACACGCAATACATAGTGTTACATGTTATTAGGTGTTATTACCCCATCGACACCACGGCCAGGACGATCGCCACGGTTATCAGGTGGTGGAGTCATACGCCACGGCTCCGATGCCTTTCCATTATTCTGAAAACATGTATAAGAAATATCATTAACTCAGAGTCTATAGAGCCGGGTCCAAAAGTCTGAGTCTAATTCATTAGTTATCAAATCTAATACAACTGTCAAGTTATATTTCTCAATATTTCTCACCATATTCACGAATATTAGTCAATAAAAGTGCTGAAAGCAGTAGGGGCGAATTCAAGTCAAGTCAAGTCAAATCAAGTCAAGTCAAGTAGGTTTTTATTGTCATTCCTCCATATACCTCGTATACATTGAAATGAAATGTCATTTCTACAGGACCATGGTGCAAC
>JAOUQW010054104.1:0-15181 GCA_028565825.1 Olivaichthys viedmensis
AAGCAGTTTTCTGTGTAGGTTAGGCATTGGCCGTTATGGTTTCAGGGATGCTGGTTTATTTTTATGTGGCTGAATTTATTGAACAGATATAGATAGCTATCTTTGATGTATCTGATGAGTGTTGAGATGCAGTATGGCGTATGAAGAGAGGGCTTCATATCTTCTAAATAAAAAACCTTACGTTTTATTAAAAAAAATCTTTTAGCTACAAGTGTCTTCTTAAACTCGTTCATAAAACAGCTGAAAGGGACTGAAGAGTTCTTAAGCTATGTGTAAGGGTTGGGTTAATGCCATTGTTACAGATGGTGGCATGTTTCTTGAATGTATTTCAACAGTGATTGGCTGATGCGGCAGCAGTCTGCGTGGTAAACACTTAAATGAAATTGTTTCCATTAAAAAAATAAAAATAAAAAAAAAAGGTCGAATGTTTGACTAATTGCCAGCCTATATGTGTGCCACATTGTAAATTTTATTAGAGGGTAGTATTTAATTTACGTTTACATTTGGGGGGACAACCTCAGGCAAGAAAACGTGCAATGGAACAGTCCCCCAAGTCGGTATGCCTGCTGGGAAACTTGGGCACGGTCCACCTTGCCAGAGTTTGCCGTCATAAGGGTTAAAATCTTATCAGGAGACGATCCTGATACAAGACGCATGAAACGACCAGCTGTAAACAGGGTCTAGGTTTTCCAGAGTAGAAACACTGAAACGCGTTTAGATCGGATTCAAGATTCAAGAGTTTGTCATTCCCAGTAGACAACAAAATTGCAGTTGCATCTCCAAACAGTGACAATTAACATATCCACATCAGAGTTTCCGTTAGGAATGTTTGGTGCCGGTCACGGTGTCCGGGAGCGATTCAGTTTACCGGACGAATGGGTAAAATTCTGGTCATATGCTATTACTGGTGTTCATTAATACTGTTGTGCAAAACACACACAAAATTGTGTTATACAAGAATGACACCATCAAGTAAAATCAGTTATATCTGACTGTATTTTCTGTGTAAGCTGTCAGCAGAAAGTTCCACCTATACGCTCACACCGGCAGCAAATTTTTATTTATTTATTTTAATTTAATTTTTTTTTGCTTCACGTTGCTCAAATATCATGTCATCTATATTCATTTAAGAGACTTGCATTATTATTATAGAAGGAGTCGTAAACTTTATTTACGCTTAAATTTTATATTTATGTAAGTGAATATTTTTTACCGGACACCGTGTCCGACTGGGTTTTAATTTGCCGGTCTTGCAGAGTTTTTACCGGTCAAACACAGGTATTTACCGACTAACGGAAACCCTGAGATATATATACAAGTATCCATAAATAAAAAGTACAAATCCCACCTACTCCCACAGTTATTTCTGTTTGTAACCACCCGCATTATTTTCTAATATTAATTCAGCTCAAACTTTGGGAACGTTCCAACTGCAGAGTGAAAAAAATCTCACTGGATTAACAAACTCTGTTATCATACACAGTGGCAATACATGTTTATGAACTGACGGTCAGTACAGATATTTGCACGTTATATTTACTAATCCCGAATCTAAACACAAAAATGAATGCGCCACGTCCCTGTGTACTTGACGCACGCGAGCATCGCCCGGTGTAAAATGAAAAGCGTGGTTGCAGCATGCTGCGTGTGCAGAACGGGTTTAATCCACAAACCAGCGCTACCTGATTTGTGTCCATTGAGGTTTAAGACCTCTAATGGAGTTTTACTGAATGTTATTGGAAATGTACCATCTGTCTTTGTCCCGTAAGCTTCATATCTGACCACCTGCATGAGAGTAAAAAATGCCCGCCTACTGGATACATTTTGAAAAGCAGTAATGAACAAAGTTTAAAATTATGGTTAATTATAAAATGTAAATATTATTGTCTTTCATGGGTGGTTTTGAGAACTTTGAAACTCTAATGAGTATTCAAAGTCTGTAAAATGCTATTCGGGCCAGCCCTCGGTCCTACACTGTGGTTATTGCGCCAAGTCATTAAACGTATCCTTAAATGTCCATAAATATCCTTATATAGATATAAAATATACTGTCCCTATGAGGTATTGTTGTATAGTGCACTGTTCATGAGGGTGACTGCTTTAGGAATGAAACTGTTCCTGAGCCTAGATGTGTGAGCAGCTTTTGTCCTCAACCTCTGACCTGATTGAAGAGGTGATGACCGGGGTTGTGTGGGGTCCTTGATGATGCTGGATGCCCTCTTTAAACAGCATGAAGTGTAGATGTTTTCGATGTCCGGTTGTTGGGTTCCAAAGATGTCCTGTGCAGTTTTAATGATCCGTCATATTGTTTTTTGCTCAGCCTTATTGCAGCTAGCATACTATACTGTACAGCAGTACGTGATGATGCTTTCAATGGTGCCGTCTTATTTGATTTGGATGCGGGATAAGAAAGGGTGGCAGACGCTTGTTAAAAGCCATACAGAATTAATTAGCTAGCACCCGCACTTTTTGCACTTGATTTCTTTATTAGCAACTATATTTCTATATTAGCAATTAACTTATTAGTTACAGACAAAGCAGCTGCAGGAAATGATTCTGTAGTATTCTAGTCTTCATTTGCGAGATGTAAATGCAGACTACTTCTGGATTTTATGGACTGTTGAATTAATGCAGGCTTGAAACAGTAACCTCTTGTTCTGGTTCTTTTAGTCCATACAGGAATGTTTCTGTAGGTAGTGAGAGCTATGTGCTGTGGACTCCTACAGAGCTGCATGAGCATGACTTTGCGCGCACACACACACACTAATATTAATATATATATATATCTTTGCGTGTGTATGTCTGTATTTGTGTGTGTAGGCAGGCAGGACGTTTGAGTTTCACTGCACACCCCAGGCTGCTTTACCGGGTGTTGTTAGTCCTCCCGCTCAGGGAAACACCAAAGTATGATCAGGTGAAGATCACAAAAGGGTCCACGTGGCTTTTAGCATTGTGGACTCTACACCGGCTGCCACTTATTCTAATTTTTCTGACCTATTGATTGCTGATATTTTGAAATGATGTACTGTACTGTAATTTTTTGGTGTAGGTCTGGAAGTTGCCATTGTGTTGTACTGCATGGCACTATTGTCAAACGCTCTTTTTTTTTTTTTTTTTTTGCACTTATGATATTTCAATGCATTAGTCATAGAGGTCTGTGGAAACATAATTTGTTAGATTGTGAGAGCAGCTGTTGGTCACACCACTCTGTAAACACTAATGACAATTCTCTGAATTCCCATTTGGTGCTGATTTTTTTTCTTTTCTTCTTCTAACTAGTAACGTTTTGCAGTGGAAATGTACTAAATGTAATGTATTAAATTCAGACTTAAATTGACTTAAATGTATTCGAGACTTAAATTGTGATTGGATACATACAATTTATTACAATGAACCTAGTAGAACCCCTCACTTGTAAATACAATAGACATGTGTTTAAAATGTTTATTTTGTCTTTGAAGCCAAATACATTTTCCATCTGCTTTCTCTTATACCTTGCCAGTTTTGTTTAAGCATTGAGTATGTCGGCATCTAAATGGTTTTTCTTTGTCTGTGTGTGTAAGATAAAGCAGCATAAGTGCTGTTTGCAACCACTTTAGCCTTTTATCAGTAGATGTGAGTAAGAGAGCGCTTAGCCGTCTGTTTTACTGGTCTACTATGTTGCTGCCTGATATCAAACTGCTGCTTATCTACGCAGCTGCTTTAACACAGGGCCACTCACCTGTGAGCACTTTGCATAACTCTATTCCTGCCTAATCCACAGCACCTGGTGGGTCAGCGTTATAACAGCAACCCACACTCTCAGCGGTGTGGTATTTAGGTCCGTTCAAGCCCACATGATTGGAAAACATTAAACTGTCTTTTCCCTAGCAGACTATCACTGCGGTCTTAGGCTTTACGATGGGGGTCCATGACTACTTCATATTGAAAAGTTGTATTGGCACGTATAGACTGCAACTATGATACTAAGGAATATTCCATGCTGTTTAATTCTGTACCTTGCATAGATGTGTAAATGTAAATGGCTTTATTTTATTTATTTATTTTTAAATTATTTTACAGGGATTCATGTTAATATAAGCATTCAATTGTTTGTGGGTGAAGGAGAACAATGCTTGCTTCGTGCTACTCTCCCATCGCTCTCCCATGCAGGGGCGTGCATTAGCAATGCTAATATGGTGTGTGTGTGTTTGGCAGTGCCAGGCTGTACATAATGAGGCAGTATCACTATAATCCACTTATTTGGTTAGATTTGGGGGCAGGCTGAGGAGCAGTTGAAGTTTAGGCTGGTCCCATAGTCCCGCAAAACGCATCAGTGTAGTTGGATTTGTCTGTAGTATACATAAATCACGAACACCGAAGGTTTGTGTATGTAAGATTAACTTAAGATGGGTTTTTTTTGGGCTGAGTAAATTGGAGGGCTTTAGAGCTTGCTGTTTTCTTTCAACAATCTGTTCAAATTAACATTTTCATTTCGTCACAGCAGTTTTTTTTTTGTCTTGTCATTTTCGTTCATGGGGTTTCAAAGCCGATCTTCAACGAGCCTTTTTGTTAGGAATTTTGTTCCAGCCAATACAAGCTGGTTAACAAATGGCCGATCAGACAAAGGAACAATGTTAGTCCGAGCACTTCGTACACGCTGAAATAAACAATGGTGATGTCGCGTGCAAAAAATGACGTTGCAGTTACTTTTATGGTCATCATCATGGTACAGTTTGGATGAAGACTAAAGTTACCTCTAAACCTTATAAAACATGTGTTTTATTTTTATTTTTTATAATTGCATGCTTAATTTGATTGTGCTTATTGGTCAGAGTAAAAATGATTACAGCAGCCATTTTCTTGCATTCTTTTCAGAAATGGGGGAGCTAAAAATTCTCATTGAAAAATCTGAGTTTTATTGAACATGTGACATTCAGGGGTTATTGTGTCATAAAATATAAGACCCTATCATGTTCCGATATGCAAATGCAGCCCATGGACCACCAATTTACCGCGGGAAGGAGTTGGGCATGTGTAGATTTTGGGGCGTATTCATAGATTCTGGATGTCTTAATAAAAGGGTCACGGTAAAAGTGTGGGGGCTTCTGTGCTTCTTTTCTGTGGTCTAATTCCATTTTTGTGAAAACTGCCATGTCAAGCATTTTATTATTCAATATAGAAAAATATATTTTTTTGAAACAAGTTTTGGGTGACAAAAGGCAAGGTACGTGCTCAGTTTTGCATGTCGTTATGAGAATGCATGGGTGTAGTGAACGTGAGCGCTGTCGAGGAATGATTTGAGAGCGAAAGAGAGTGTAAGTTAGCTATCCTTATATGGCTTGTTCGGCGGGAGATGGAGAGAAAGAAAGAGACAAGGGCTGGGAGAAAGTAAGCAAGCGAGTGGTTTTAAATTTATCACTGTTCTGCTGTCCTGTTATCTGTCGTTTTATTGCTAGGGTATTTACTGGAAACACAAAATAAGGCACAAAGTAGTGTAGCACCCTAGCTCAAACAATATACTGCCAAATGCTGTCACCAACCTTAATTAAAAACTAATGTTACCAAGAGGGATTAAAGAAGAAAACTGTCACCTTTCTAACTTATTGCTGAAAAAGAGATGCATTATTCTGGCTTTCTGGGCCTGAGAGCTAAGAGTGAGTACAAGGGAGAGGCAGGCAAAGGAGTCGGAGTTAAAAGAATGAGCATCAATTTCCAGTCCTGTCTAAGCTGGAGGTTTGTTTTGACAACTCGACGGAGATGGAAACTCGGTGTGAGGGAGAAGAAGGTAGAATTGAAATAGATGTCTAAAACTTGCTGACTCGGTGTGTCGGCTGCAACTGTGACTGAAACCATCAGACCTTCCGTTCTGACCTCTTCCTCTAACCTAGTCTACATTTCTCTCTACACACACAAAACCCACTAAGATTTAGTCTTAACATATTCATTTTTGTTTCGTAAATTCTGTACTCCTGATATGATGACTGTTTACTACTTGTCACACCATGGAACTATCAAATGTTTTTTTTTTTTAAGAAGTGCTTCTGTAGTATAGTTGTTTAATGTATATGTATAATGCCAACACACATGAATCAAATTGATTTCCCAAAGTGATGAACTGAATTCTTAATGTTGATGTGGTTGTTCTCCACTCTGTTGGTAGGCTGTAGAGGTGTGTGCCGAGAGACCCCAGCATGCGTGAATATAAGCTTGTGGTCTTGGGCTCGGGAGGTGTGGGGAAGTCTGCACTGGTAAGAGAAAATGCACATACAAATCATACACTGATGATGATGATGATCTCCAAATGTATCAAACCAGCCATTAATGACCCCTTACAAGAATATTAAATTAGCCATCAAACTTACTGTTATTAGATCAGGTCACTGTTCAACAGTGTGTGACGTAAATTCACATGTATTTATATTTTTCTAGTTATTTTATTTTTTTTGCATGTATTTGGACAGTCTTGCAGTGTACACGCACAACTGCAGCCATTTAACCAATGCCTTCCTGTGGAGTTGCATAGTAGTGATCATTTCGGTTTCTCTTTTTCTTCACAGACGGTGCAGTTTGTTCAGGGAATATTTGTCGAAAAATATGACCCCACAATAGAAGACTCGTATAGGAAGGTAAGACAAGGTTTTGAAACTGTGCAGATTTCATTAAGTGTTTGAAGTGCGTCCAATTTCTCAAATGCAGACAATTAGTATGCTGAGACCACACTAAACACATTCCTTTCTACCATTCTAACACTGCAACATTATTTTGATTATTATTGATTATAAAGCTGTAGTATATATCCCACAATTCACTGCATTTGTGGCATTGGACTTATGTAAAAAAAGTGCAGTGGGGAAAAAACCCATTTTGTTTCAAGTGTTACAGTTTGGATGCAGACTGGTCAAAGTGTGAAAATTGTTACTGCAGCGATTTTCCCGCATTTTTAGAAATGGGAGCACTGAAAATCTCAGTGGAAACCTAAGTTTTATTGAACATGTGACATGCACAGGTTATTACATCATAAAAAAAATCATAAAATACAAGAACCTATCAAACACCAGTTTACCACTAGAAGGATTTGGGCATTTGTAGGCATATTTATAAATTGTAGATGTGTTGATTAAAGGGTATGGGCAAAAGTCCAAATGCTTTTGTGCCTCTTTTCTGTGGTATAATGATATTTTTGTGAAAACTGCCATGTCAAGCACTTCTTATTCAGTGTAGAAAAACATTTTTTAAAACCGGTTTTGGGTTACTAAAGGCAAGGTACCTAATCAGTTATACACATATCTGTATGTGAAAATGCTTGTGTCTGATATGTGAATATGCTTGGACGAAGATTTCCGTGCGAACCTGGCTTGAGTAAAACTTATTTCTATAAAAAGCGCTGAAGTAATTTATCTGTGGATTGCCACAAAAACTACACAGATTGGAAGATTGGAAGGTTCATGCACGGTGTCGAGACCTGCAACTTCTGCGACTAGCTCACACATGGTGAAAATACATGTACGCAAATTACCATCTTATTAAGCTCTAGCGTGCTTTTGATCAATCTGAAAATGTGTCACTTAAGAGCTTCAGTAACTTTGAGACAGGGCCAGCATCTCAGTAAGATACATTTCTCATATGAGTTGCCTGTGACTTTGTCAAAAAGCAAATGGAAATGTTTTTAGGAGTTTACTCATATCTATGCCCCTTGTGTTCTCTTGCATTTGCCTTCTCTCACTCTTGCATTCTTACTTGTTGTATATTCTGGTTCTCTCTCTCTCTCTCTGTCTCTCTCAGCAAGTAGAAGTGGATGGACAGCAATGCATGCTAGAAATCCTTGACACAGCAGGCACAGTAAGTGCAATATTGACATTCACTCATTACAACATTGGTCTTTTACTATGTGATCACTTCAGCCAGGTTTAAGCCTAGCCCTGAAGATATAGCACATGGTAGATTAAGAATAGGCACTAGAAACATTTAACTAAATATCTAGTATTTGTGTGTGTGTGTGTGTGTGTGTATACACATTCACCGAGCACTTTATTAGGAACAGCAGCACAATGAATAAAATCATGCAGATATGGCCAGCAGCTTCAGGTAATGTTCACATCAACCATCAGAATGGAGAAAAAATGTGATCTCAGTGATTTTGACCGTGGCATGATTGTTGGTGCCAGTTGAGTATTTTTAAAACTGCTGATCTCCTGGGATTTTCACGCATGACAGTCTCTATAGTTTACTCAGAATGGTACAATAAAGAAAAAAACATCCAGTGAGCGGCAGTTCTTCAGATCTTGTTGATGAGAGAGGTCAACGGAGAATGGCCAGACTGGTTGGTGCTGACAGAAAGGCTACGGTAACTCAGAACCACTCTGTACAATTGTGGTGAGCAGAAAAGCATATCAGAATGTACAATGCGTCGAACTTTGAGGCGGATGGGCTACAAAGAGAGGCCCAACCCAGTATTAGTATATTAGCACCTGATAAAGTGCTCGGTGAGATGTATATAATGTATGTATGTGTATATGTTTCATATAACTCAAATGTTTGAGGTGAGTCTGTTGAATTTACTGCTTATATATTCTGTCACAACTGCAGTTGAGGATCTTAAACACTAGTGTATTTGTGTGTGATATAGGAGCAGTTTACAGCAATGAGGGATCTCTATATGAAGAACGGACAGGGCTTTGCTCTGGTCTACTCCATCACAGCACAGTCCACCTTTAACGACCTACAGGACCTGAGAGAACAGATCCTAAGAGTCAAAGACACCGAGGATGTGAGCATTGATGCTGCAACATTTATCTTATAACCATATGTGATTCTAAGTCTAAACCTAGGCATGAGAGACCAGGGACCTCGTATATAAATATTCACTCCACCTAGATACACCTTCAAATATCCTCATATGGTGGGACACCAGCAGTATTAACGGATGGTTAAGTAATGAGTAATACCTATTTTTCTGTTGAGATGGTCTAAAAATATTTCTCATCAGACCCTTATCATGGACAATAAAAGCCTAATCGGTTTTGGTAAACGTGCTATCTGCGTAATGCGCCATTGGTGAGGTCCTCTAACAAAGCAAGTACACCCATGGCTCTTTATTATTTCCAGATTTTAGACTGTAAAAGTCAGATGGTAGTAACTTATTGATCACACCTTTTTGAAATGACAACGATAACATTTAGCAGCAAACCCATATTTGTCTGTTTGTTTGCCTATGTAGTCATTTGGGACTTTAATAATCAGTACAAGCCTTTATTCCTTACTCAACTGAGTTTTTTTGCATTGTCTTTAGCATGTCCATACTGTATTTTGATTCTTCAGTTTTCCTTAACGTTTTCATAATCGTTGTTGGATTCATTCATTCCTGGGACTGTTAAATGGGAGTGTGAACAAAGAAGAGTTTATACACATGCTTTTCAGTTTGTGTATGTATAACGTTTTAAGATCGTAACAGAAGCTCAAATCCATCAAATTTTAAACGTATGAACGCAAGTTTTATAAATGAGGCCCACGGTCTAAATTCATAGGTCATGTCTAATTCAGGGAATGGTCAAGCAGGTCCAAACTCACTCATGTGAGTCTAAAGAACATGATGTGACTATCTCTGTGTCTAGGTGCCAATGATTCTGGTGGGGAATAAGTGTGACCTGGAGGATGAGAGAGTTGTGGGGAAGGAGCAAGGGCAGAATCTTGCTCGCCAGTGGAACAACTGTGCCTTTCTAGAATCCTCCGCCAAATCAAAGATCAACGTCAACGAGGTGAGCGAGAATTTACTATACTCTTTGTATCAATAGATTCCTTTAATGTTTGGCTGACGCACTGATTCCTGTTTGTACTAACAAAAAGGCAGCTAAGGCCGTTTATTTTTATTGATTGAAACTCCATGCCCCAAATCACTGTGATTAAACCTAGTTGCAGTTCCACATGAGAATCCCTACTAATATGAGATGATATTAGTAATATTCATAAATTACAATATTGCGAGTGTTCAAAATCATTTGATTATATGTCAGTTAGATTGGTGAAGCAGCAGTGTGTGTGTGTGTGTGTGTGTGTGTGTGTGTGTGCGCTACTATGCGGCAATGAATACTAACATGGCGAGCATGGAAACTTTGCTCCTCTCAGTGTAAGATTAGGCTTAATTTGCTCCTGGCATGCCAGTTAGATTTACTATTTACAGCTCTTACTACTATTTAAAGCTTTTCCTGTGTGTGTGTGTGTCAGATCTTCTACGACCTGGTCAGACAGATTAATAGAAAAACGCCGGTGGAAAAGAAGAAAGCCAAGAAGAAGTCTAACTGCACACTGCTCTAAAATGCACATACACACTCACCCCAGCAGCAGCTCTGAGCCAGGTAACCAGTACTGTACATGAATAATCTATTCCAATAAAAATATATTCTCCTTCAGTTTCACTGCTCTAGAATCCACACCAGTGTCTCGATTAAGCAGCATAACTGTTAATAAATAAAATGGAGGCATGATATGTTTTTGGGCGATTTTATCTGTAAGTGGTGATTTAATATAGAATATAAAATGACATTGTTTGGAAAACAACGTTTAACAATCTGCCTTTCTGAACCTTTTAACCATTATTAATAAATAAATTGAGACTATTGTTTCCTCACACCCACCACTGTTCTTAGGCCCTCACTTAATTCACGTAATTCTCTTCTTTTGCTTTGATGCGGTTTCATTTGGCTTGTGAAAACTGGTCAACCACAAGCATAAAAACGGTTCACGTTTGAAATCACATAATGGGGTAGTTTTCTAACATGTATATATTTTAACATATTCGCTAAATATTTGTCGCCCAAAATCAGTATCTGCCTATTAACGTTATGACTAGAATTTTAGCTGCTCTAGTTTCAGTTCACAAGGTTTGGACACTGCCGATATCCAGCTAGGTATAAATTTTATACATGATGCATTTATGAGGAAAAATATTTTGAGGTCAGCGAGTCTGTGCAGCACATCACTACCTACAACATTTCAAACAAGTGCAGAGTGGTAAAATAGTTCTGGGCAAAGATTACATGTATTGTGGTCATGAGCAGTATATTAGCGTGCTCAACGGAATTCTACTAACCTGATCCATGCCCGGTGGAAGCCTAGAAGATCATTTTGTGCTGTTTCTTCAAACCAACAAAAACGCAAAAAAATGCAGAAATGTTTTTTTTTTTTTTTTTTTTAATAGAATTTTCTATTAGGGATTGTCCTGTTTCTCCAAAAATTAAACAGTAAAGGTGTTCGTTTTTTTTCTTCTTCATGCGTTTTTAAATAAATGACAGACTCTACACACATTCCCAGCATTGTTGGTGGGTTGTTAGTGAATTTCAGAAGTATTTAAATAGAGAGATTGGATTGAATGTAATTCAGCAACATCGTCTCCTGCTGGTGGTAACTAGTGAAAGATCTTATCTGTCCTACATTTTTTTTATTTAGCTAGTGACAAACTGAATACCTCCTTGGAGCCAATTTATAAAAACAAAATGTGCATGGTATAATCTACTGAAAATTGGGATTATGGTGGATTTTGTATAATGAAAAGATTTGTTACACCTGTCTTTCTTTTTTTTTTTTTTTTTTTTTTTTCTTTGTCTGTTTTTCTTAGAATGCTGAAATGAAGACCTGTTGCCCTACTGGCCAGCATTCCAGCCCCACTTAATAGTTATTGCAAACAATGTTGGCAAAGGCAGAACCAAGACTCACTCCACAGCTTACAGAAAGGAGTGAACGAGAGAGAAGTTTTACTTCTCACATGTTCTACATTTCTGCTTTTCCTTCCCAAACAATCTTAACCCCCCCCCCCCCCCGACATGATACATGATGAAACAAATGATTTGTCTTTCTCGAGCGCTTACAATTTTTGCAAATGCCATTTTTAAAGAAGGACAATAGGAACCGGAATATTATGTATTCATTCGGGGGAAGTGAGTAACGTGCTGTTCATTAATACCTTTCACAAGCATGGGCACATTTAAAAAATAATCATATTAATGTTTTCAAAAGTCTAATCATGATTTAGATTTATAGCCTTTTTTGTTGTTTACCCCCTCTTCATGACCAAGTCCCCACTTCTTGCTAATATACACTCCAGAAGTACATCTGGGGCCATACGTGTTTCTCCCTGTTCATCCGGACCTGCTCATCATCAAGTAACTTTTGCCAGAATGACTTTGTTTTATATTTCAAGTTTCAAAGTCTTTCATATTTCCCATAATTTATGCTAATTCCATTTTCTGCATAGTTTTGGAAAGTGGTTCCTTTATTAATAGATGAGCAGAAATAACAAATGGGTTTCTTTGTCTCATGCTGAAAAAATATATTGTACTAAAACCAACTCTAATTTCTTCGTGTGTTGTCCTGTCACGCTTAAAGTGGTAATTTTCCAACTTTTATGAACGATTAAATTTTAGTACATTTTCATTACGTTTTTGGTCTTTTGTATTTTGTTCTAATCTTTTGCTTGGATCGGAATGATCCGTGTTGTGCCTATATGGGAGAAGAATGGAAACGGGCCTATATCGTTGTTTACTTCTCCATCTATAATCAGTTAATAACTCTGCATTGTAGTGCAAACAAATGACCACACAAAGGAACAAGAATATCATCACCAACTTTGATTTCCTTCATGATTTCTTCCATAGTTGACATGGTGATACTAGGTGCATCTGGCAGGCTTTTAATTTTATTTTAAGAATTTTTTTTTTTGTCTCCTAATCTTATGCTATTTAACGTTGATTTAATTAAATGTATTTCATATTGAGTTGAGGTGTATAAATCTTTAGGTTTGTAGGTTCCATCACTAAAGTTCTGTTGCCTTATGAAGTACCATAAAAAAAAAATCTCAAGACAGTAACACTGCTTTATTAGGTTCATTGTCATGGCTAAAACATTTCTCACTAATGCTTACATTTGGATAATGACCAGTCATGCATTATCTATAAAGATCCCTGTGTGCTGTTTATATTGTAAATTTGTCCACTAGAGGGAAGCAAATCACTGTCCGTTCTCATACAGCCCGAGTATAAACGCACTAAATCTGTTCTCTTGGAAGATAATGCAGCATGTGCGTTTGTGTAATTTGCTAGTGTTTTGCTTTAAGACTATAATGTTGGAGGAGCAGGTTTTTGAAAGAGCACTCTCTTCGATTAGCCCTTCTGTCAGAATTTTGAACCTTGATTACATTAGTTATTGCCTTGCTTGTCTCCTGTGCTATTAATCCCTGCAGATTGCACTTGTTTGTTCAGTTTATTATGTTTTATGGATCTGTTGGGTTTCATTCACTGATTTTATAAGGCAAAATTTAATTACCATGTGTACTTTTTATAGGCTGTTCACTCTTGCTATGCAAAATAAGGACTTTTAAACTTTATTGAATGTGTAAGTTGGTTGCTTACAGCAAAGGCATCCCAGATGCAAATAAACTATTGAGTGATTTGAGGATTAGTTGGGAAGGAGTACTGGCATTTTCTTTTGTTTTAAAACTGCTACTTATTTATGTTTATTTATTTAGCTTTTATCCAAAGGGACATTTAAAGGGTCCAACAGTGGGTCTCTCATATTTGAACTCAGAACCTTGTCACTAGCACCGAGCTTTAAGTGCTGTGTTTTCACTGCCAGTAATACTATCAGTGCAGCATTGTCTTAATCTTCCTGTTTATTATTCTGTCATCTGACTGTTCCAATGAACCGGACATTGATGAATTAAGTGTGTCTAGCATGTTAAACTGACAGAGGGCTGGCTGACTGAATTATTCTGAATTAAAGATGATTCTATTTTAGGCAGAGTAATTTGACCTTTGGCCGTCTCTTGTCTCAGGGACATTGGCTGGTTATAAAACTGATTTTACTTGAGTAGTTTTAGGCCTTTAGTACTTGTTATGAATTTGAAGTGTACATGTTAAGGTGATCTGTTTATGTATAGTGCAGTGTAGGTTTTGTGGTGGTATTGAAAGAAATGTCACTGCAGCTGTATTTTGATCATCTTTACCTATGTCTGATTTGGTTGTGATCCTGCCTTACACTTCTAGGTTTTGTATCGGATCCTCCTCCAAATGAAATGGGCATGAAAAATTTAATAAGCATGTGTAATTGAATAGAAATCTGACCCAGGATGGTGGAGAACAGTTCAGGCTCTGCCTGCCTCTAATTAGGGAAGATCTTCAATTAGGGGCACATCAATGCACTTAATTTTAAGGCTTGTGTAGTAATGATGTGGGGGGAAAAAAGACTTGATCAGCCTCTTTTCATTCCTACTTCACATTTGAACAAAACAAGTATCTCCTGGTCCATTTCTTTTAACATCTACACCTACAACCTACCACCAACTCAGGCTGGTCTAGATTAATTGAAGCTGCGCTTTATCCATTTCCCACGCTAACGATGCATTTCCGTCACGGCCCGTGGTCTGTGCGTCTCCTAGTCAGCTCAATATAGTGCTAATCTAGTATCAGAATAGTGTTCTTCACTCCTCCTTGTCAGTGTGTGTTGGACTGTTCTGGAAGCAGCGCTCTTGTGTAAGAAAGAGAAAGTGACCCACTTTCTGTTCTGTGGATGTGCATGTCTGATCTTGTATGATAAAGAATCACTCAGTGGAACCAGTGTATCACTGAAATGTCACTAAAAAGAAATGTGAACATTTGGCAAGGAGCTTAACTTCCCTGGGCAGTCTTCTTAATTTCTCTAATAACTGCAATTTTGAGGCAGTTCCCAAATAAGAACTGTGTAATTAAAGTGTGTGTGTGTGTGGGGGGGAAACAGTTAAGCAACTATTTTCAAAACCGGCATTGTGTACGTGTTTACACCTCTGGATCTCACACCCAGGACACAACGTATAAACAAACAGCGGACTACACAGTTTACATTGTGGTGCATTATATTACCGTATTTCACTCATACAATATGCCCTTTCTTACACAGTAGAAATGGCTGGACTGAAGACTGGATTCTAACATGGACTGCATTCAACAACTGATGTTACCTGTTTGTTTGTATGGTTGAGCCTTTTTTTTTTTGTTTAAAAAAAAAAAAAAAAAAGAATTTTAGGAGAGTTTTCATCATTTACTGTTTGGTGATACAGAGAGCTCTACTTTTTTCCAAATACACATCCTATAATCAGGATGTACAGTGGGGTCCAAAAGTCTGAGAGCACATTGAAAATCCAGCAGCATGTTTCACTGTTGTTTTGATCCACTGT
>JAOUQW010054155.1:0-15174 GCA_028565825.1 Olivaichthys viedmensis
TTCTTCCAGCAGTCTCCTTCTTTCAGCAGTCTTCTCCTTCTTCTTCCAGCAGTCTTCTTCTTCTTCTTCTTCTTCTTTCAGCAGTCTTCTTCTTCTTCTTCTTCTTTCAGCAGTCTTCTTCTTCTTCTTCCAGCAGTCTCCTTCTTTCAGCAGTCTTCTCCTTCTTCTTCCAGCAGTCTTCTTCTTCTTCTTCTTCTTCTTCTTTCAGCAGTCTTCTTCTTCTTCTTCTTTCAGCAGTCTTCTTCTTCCAGCAGTCTCCTTCTTCTTCTTCTTCCAGCAGTCTTCTCCTTCTTCTTCTTCCAGCAGTCTTCTCCTTCTTCTTCTTCCAGCAGTCTTCTCCTTCTTCTTCCAGCAGTCTCCTTCTTCTTCTTCTTCCAGCAGTCTTCTCCTTCTTCTTCCAGCAGTCTCCTTCTTCTTCTTCTTCCAGCAGTCTCCTTCTTCTTCTTCTTCCAGCAGTCTTCTTCTTCTTCCAGCAGTCTCCTTCTTTCAGCAGTTTTCTCCTTCTTCTTCCAGCAGTCTTCTTCTTCTTCTTCTTCTTCTTTCAGCAGTCTTCTTCTTCTTCTTTCAGCAGTCTCCTTCTTCTTCCAGCAGTCTCCTTCTTCCAGCAGTCTCCTTCTTCTTCCAGCAGTCTTCTCCTTCTTCTTTCAGCAGTCTTCTTCTTCTTTCAGCAGTCTTCTTCTTCTTCCAGCAGTCTCCTTCTTCCAGCAGTCTCCTTCTTCCAGCAGTCTCCTTCTTCTTCTTCCAGCAGTCTCCTTCTTCTTCTTCCAGCAGTCTCCTTCTTCTTCTTCCAGCAGTCTTCTCCTTCTTCTTCCAGCAGTCTTCTTCTTTCAGCAGTCTTCTCCTTCTTCTTCCAGCAGTCTTCTCCTTCTTCTTCTTCTTCCAGCAGTCTTCTCCTTCTTCTTCTTCTTCCAGCAGTCTTCTCCTTCTTCTTCCAGCAGTCTTCTCCTTCTTCTTTCAGCAGTCTTCTCCTTCTTCTTCCAGCAGTCTTCTCCTTCTTCTTTCAGCAGTCTTCTTCTTCTTCCAGCAGTCTTCTTCTTCTTTTTTCAGCAGTCTTCTCCTTCTTTCAGCAGTCTCCTTCTTCTTCCAGCAGTCTTCTTCTTCTTCCAGCAGTCTTCTCATTCTTCTTCCAGCAGTCTTCTTCTTCTTCTTTCAGCAGTCTTCTCCTTCTTTCAGCAGTCTTCTTCTTCATCTTTCAGCAGTCTTCTTCTTCTTTCAGCAGTCTTCATCTTTCAGCAGTCGTCAGCAGTCTTCTTCTTCTTTCAGCAGTCTTCTTCATCTTTCAGCAGTCGTCAGCAGTCTTCTTCTTCTTTCAGCAGTCTTCTTCTTCTTTCAGCAGTCTTCTTCTTCTTCCAGCAGTCTCCTTCTTCTTCCAGCAGTCTTCTTCTTCTTCCAGCAGTCTCCCTTCTTCCAGCAGTCGTCTTCTTCTTCTTCTTTCTGCAGTCTCCCTTCTTCCAGCAGTCTTCTTCTTCTTCTTTCAGCAGTCTCCTTCTTCTTCCAGCAGTCTTCTTCTTCTTTCAACAGTCTTCTTCTGTCTTCTTCTTCTTCCAGCAGTCTCCTTCTTCTTCCAGCAGTCTCCTTCTTCTTCTTTCAGCAGTCTCCTTCTTCTTCCAGCAGTCTCCTTCTTCTTCTTTCAGCAGTCTCCTCCTTCTTTTAATTGACTTATTTTATTTAAATTTGCTCCTTTTTTTAATTGACTTCTTTTATTTAATTTTGCTCCTTTTTTTAACTGACATCTTTTACTTAAATTTGCTCCTTTTTTTAACTGACATCTTTTACTTAAATTTGCTTCTTTTATTAATTGACTTCTTTTATTTTAATTTGCTCCTCCTTTTTTATTGACTTCCTTTATTTAAATTTGCTCCTTTTTTTAATTGACTTCTTTTATTTAATTTTGCTCCTTTTTTTAACTGACTTCTTTTATTTAAATTTGCTCCTTTTTTTAACTGACATCTTTTACTTAAATTTGCTTCTTTTATTAAGTGACTTCTTTTATTTTAATTTGCTCCTCCTTTTTTATTGACTTCTTTTATTTAAAGTTTCTCTTTTATTTAAAGTTGACTGTTTTTATTCAAAGTTGAATTATTTCATGAAAATTTGCTCCTCTTTTTCTAACTGGCTTCTTTAAATTTAAAGTTGACTCTTTGTCTTTTAAGTGACTTGCCCTTCAGGACCACCGTACTACCACTGACTAACACGTAGTGTCAACGCATTACTGAGGTACAATAACACAAAGTGACAATTAAAAAGCAATAGTTTAATAATATCAAAAAGTCAAACTTTCTGATGGAGAAATAGGAAACGGACATTACTCACATGATGTCAGCTGTGCAGGTTTTTGTGATAGTATTAAGGTATTTGTTTAGTTTTAAAAACTTGCAATGAGTTGCACTTGACAAAGGAACAATGTCACTTTGTCAGTCACCATCACACCTAGAGAGATCAATCCATTTGTGTCCATTAGTTACCATGCTTATGGCTAATGATAAAGACTAATAGTGGGCAATATTTTAGTTTTCTAGTTACCCATCCTTTTAAGATTAGCATCTAAATCTAGATGACATTAGACCATTACTTAAAAAAAATATAGTTTGTTTTTATGTTAGTTTTCAGCTGAATATCAAACCAAGCCATATCTGTAATAACCATGATAAGCAATTTAACAAATATATCTCTCTGTAACTATTTGCTGGTTATGATTAGCTGTTTCTTCATAAGAAGACTAATTCTGGGTGCTGGTTTAGGGAAATGTATAGAGTCTATTAGCAGCTATACAGCTAACAGAAGTGATGACTAATTATTAGGATATTACCAAAAGATTTGTAACTAGAAAGCCTTATACCAACCCAATCTCATGAGAAATTCATATTCGATTTCGGACAAATAAAGTCGTAAGAAGAGGTACAATCACTAACCCCGCCCCTAACCTTACGAATTGAGTCGTGCAAATTGTTACGAATTTGCAAGTGTGAGACCATGTTGCTTATACACTACACACATCAATAGAGTAAGGAATAACCAACATCACATTCCCAATAAGAAATAATCACAATAAGAAATCATTACTTGACTGAGTGAACTTGAGACTTTACTTGGATTCCCAGCTGGACTTTGATTCGCTTATACAAAATGATCTGTGCATATCTCTGACATAAATAAAAAAAAAACTCTTTGAACTGAACCGTGCTCAGGTGTGCACTTACTCTATTTTACACCGGTTTGAGTAGTTCAAAGCTGATTCACTATAAAACATTGTAACTTTCCAGCCAAAAGGCAGTTAGGCCGTGAGAAGTGCGATGGAACAACGATTGAATCTGCTATCACCTCGGGGTGTTCGCAGTTAAATAGACCACGGCAAGCAAGCGCTGCTATTTTGGCTGCTGAAGTTCACTGGGGAGGAGAAACATGAACACAAAAACCTCTGCTGTGTCTTCCACACAAACTAATACCCAATCACTCAGCCTCATCTCCGTCTTGTGGCGTTTCAGTTTATTGTATTAGTGTTTGGGCTGAAGGATGCGCCTCGTGCTGTATCTGCGGAATTTCATTTCTTTACCTCCATCAGTCCATGTTTCCTGCGCTGTTCTTCTCCCACATCAAACCTCGGCATCAATATTTACCCAGCAGCAAACCAGACCCCCCTGCGTCAACACAACAACAGGCCAGTCTCACTGGAGGGCTTTAACTCTGTGTGGGTGTCTGGAATGTACTATTTACACCAAACAGGGGTGTCCATCTAACTCACTGTAGGCCAATAGCCTGAGATTTTTGGAGACCATGCTGGTGGATAAAGTAGCACCCAAAAACCTGATGAGGGATCAACCCATGACAAGACGAACATCTGACATCTAGTTGTCCTGAAGTTTCTTTTTTAATAGAGTTGAATTTTTTTGCACCTAAAGCCGCCCCTTTTTTCTTCCTCGTCCCTCTCTCCTGAAAAGGCCTGCACATATTAGCGGGACTTTCTTTGGCATTTGAAGCCGTTTGTGCACAATGGAGCGAGAGATCAGAGGGGTTAGATCAATCCCACTTCAAAGCTTCAAATCTGAATGGATTCACCAGACAAGCCAGCACCTGGTTTAAGATCAACTGAATATTAACGTAAAATGCTCTTTGAAAAAGACAAACGAATCATATCGCAGCGCTTCAAAGAGAAAAGCGTGCCTTCAATTAGCAGAAATCCAATCTCTGAGTGAAAAATGGGTATCTGAGACTCAAACAAATGAGCAAATCTTTTTTAATGCAAGTACCACAGGGTGGTAGGGATACAAGGGATGCAGCAAGTTTGGTGTGTTGAGGGAGCTACAGCACCCCCTATGTTCAGGACTCTGCAATGACAACTGCTAAAAAAAAAAAGCATAAAGTATAAAATAAGTTTAAAATAATAACATTTGGCCTTGTCATTTGTGGTTAATGCAGTCATGGCATTTGAAGTTAACTTATCTAAATTTAGTTCAATTTTATTTGTATAGCGCTTTTACCAATAGACATTGTCACAAATGTTACCGGATGTAGATCTAGATCCGTAATGAACAAGCCAGAGACGACAGTGGCAAGGACAAACTCCCTGAAACATGAGGAAGAACCCTTGAGAGGTACCAGATCTCATCCTCTTCTGGGTGACACCCGATAGTGGAATTAAACGTTTCCAGTCTTTCAGACCGGATCACATTTCATGATACCGCAGTAGAGAATTTCAGATTTTTTATTTCAAGAGCATGCTCCAGTCTATATTAGGCCGTGGTTCTCAACCCTGGTCCTGGAGTACTTTATAGAACAATATATAAAAAATTTATTTTATTTATTTTAATAACACATGTTACAGTACATATTGTCTCAAAGCTGCAGACATCATCAGTGCTTTAACCCCCAGTGAGCAAGCCAAGGGTGACCGTGACAAGCAAAACTCCCAAAGTTAAATAAAACTAACACATTTAGTATATCAGGGCCTATGTGTATGTTGCTTAAAGTTTTAGCCCCCCCATCTCAAAATATAGCTATACTTTACGACACATAATAGTGCACTTATAGTCAGCTATAATTTCCCTTCATGCTTGTGGTTCGCTCAGATCGTTGTCCTGTTGGTCATCATAATTTACAGTTTGCCAAAACCGCTACATAATGTGACACGGGTCTCATTTGTTTACTTTTAGTACTGTTACCTCTTTTATTTCTGACTCACTGCGCTGTTGTGATTGTTCCTCTCGACTCTGTCATCGGTGAATATGTACAAAGTGTCCCTTCTCCGCTTTCGAGTGTTTTCCGGCGCGTCCCACAGCCTCATCAATAGTCATTTGACGATGGCATCTGTTAGCGCTAGTTATTACCGAGCGCTCGGCAGACGATCACTCACAATTTGACGTTTGCTTGTTCTGCAAAGTGGGTTTCATAACTGCGCACACTCGGAGCCACTCTAACGATAAGGCCTGCGAAATAAAACAAAAAACACTGAAACGAGAAATTGCAATGTTTTCAAACAGAGACTGGAGGGAAATGATAAAACACAATCTGGCCTAAACTCTGCATTTATGCAATAGCAAGCGAGATTTAGGATATAAGAAGTCGGGTCTTGTCCTCTAATATGTATGATCACTTAACCAGATCAAGTGGCATGAAAACCTTTAGACTGAAGGCAGGAAAGAAAAAAACATTAGAGGCTTGTCATATTTATTTGATTTCTCAGGGGAAAAGATTAGAGGGTATGTGTACACTCGTTCCAATAGACATCCCTATTTTTAGCATAATTCTGGTCTCATTTATATTTTCGCGTCCTGCAGTCTTTTGCTTATTAAAAAGAAAAGGAGGGAAGAGAGGGAGAGAAAGAGAGAGAGACAGAAAGAGAGTAGTGACTCATGCTGTAGCGCTAATGCCACTATTCTGCCTCTGCGCTGTGCTTCATTTGGAAGAATAAACCCTCATTTGTTTAGTTCCCTTGAACAGCATTTGGGTAAAATGGAAGAGGCAGGAGAGGAAAAGCAGAGAAAAAAAGTCACACTCCGAATCCATAGGGGTCAGAAATTTGCCAACCGGTACATATTTTTAAATAACTCGTGTTTGACTGGACATGGCGATGTGGAGAGCGTTCACACTGGTTTGTTGTATGCCTTCCAAATTGTTAAAAAGGTTCTTCAAGGGTTCTTTGGATAGTTAATGGTTCTTAGCTTTCTGAAAAGTTTCTACCTGGAACCTTTTGTGAAAGGGTTGTAGGGTTCTATGTAGAACGGTTAAGGCTTCCCCCAGAGGGATAAATCAAAAATAAAAGAGTGTAGGATGTAGTGAAAATCGAGCCGTTTTTCCATTTATCTCTTAATTGTTCACTATCAAAAATCAATATCATAATATAAAATCTTGGATTTATCGCCTATATTTAGAAGTAGTTACTTACAGTCGAGTGCAAAAGTTTGCATCCCACGTGATATTTTAATGGAAAAAAAGGAAAAAGTACGTCTATTTAACAATTTATCTACAATAAATATAATTCCAAAATATTAAAAATGAAATGTGGTTGTGTCGTGGAACAAGACGACAATCCAAAACATAATGCAAAATCATCAACAATATATTCTGATACATTACAACTGAGAGGATCCAAAAGCTGTTCAGAAGATATGAAAGGTAAAGAGTGGACATACAATACAAGTTATTAGAGAATATTTATATCCCATTCAGAAAGAGGGATGCAAACTTTTAAACTGATGTCTTTTTTTTTCATTATTAATATTCTTAAACTATTTGATTCTTTCTGATCAGGAACATCTGGGAAAAACCCAACACACTAAATGTCTTGTTGGTATAAATGAATATTTTTTGTCTTCTATATTTTGTCCTAAGGGTGTGCAAACTTTTGCACTGAACTGTATCTCTATAGACACAATTTTCTATGTGACCCTGGGCTTTACCTCGAGGCCATGAAATCATTTATCACTGTAACAGAAGGCCATGTGTGAGGAGCGTGTTAGCAGACGTGTCTCGAGGGATTGTGTGTGTGTGTGTCAGGGTGTCTATTAGCCCTGTGTTTTATGTGTCTCTGGGAGAGAAGGATCTCGAGTGGAACAGCGAGAATGATCACATGATGAAGAGAATGAAGATCTGGGGGGCAGAGGGGGTGCGATGGGGGGCTTTGGGATGGTGGGAGCAGTGTTCTGAGGGTGGAGGGTTATATTTTGTCGAGATGGCACATTGCCGTGTCTCTGATGCTGTAAATAGCACACCGACTTTTAGAAAAGGTTGTTTTGTCTGAGCCTCATTATCATATGAAGAGCTTCGCAAGTCTCACGGTGGACAAAAAAGGTTTCATACGATCAAGCGAATGTGTTTATGATTCATTAAAACTTTCTCTGCTTTGATAAAAGGAAATATTCAGTGTTTACCCTGACCTGCAAATTTGACTGAGTTTGGATTCAATCGTTTAAGAAGTTCACGCTGAACCTGAACTGGAATATTTATCAGCATTAACCCTTTAATGGACTCACCAAGAAAAAAAGCAATGGGAAATGATTCCTTTGCATTTCTTACTTCTTTACAGCAACAATAACAGCAGGCACACAGTTTATTTGTTTTATGAGCAGCTACCAAACAGGTGAGATGCATATTAATGAGAAAAGTTTATTTACAACATCCTGCATAGTTTTATATCATATATCAGTTTTCTTGTTACTTGATTTTACATTTCTTATGCAGCCAATTAAATGGCTCTATCTTTCTAATGTGTTTCTACTTGGGAAGAACCCTTTAGGGTGCTAGATGGGAGAGTGTAGAACATAAGCTTTTAAACGTTTGAATGTGGATTTTTTGCGATTGAATGTGTAAATATTATGAGAGTGAAATTCGTCCGTGTGTGTGCATGTGCACCAGTACAGCTTCCAGTTTGCCGTGTATCCTGTCAGTGCCTCTGGCTGTGTGTGTGTGTTCAGTGACATTTAACCTGACGTGTGTGTGTTTGTGAACAATGGTTTTCTATTTTTGGTCTGAAATGACTCTATGTCCAGATTTGATGTATCTGCGGGGGGGTGCGCTGTCGTACGGAGGGAATCCAGCCGAACATCGAGATCTTTCATCTGCCAGCTTAATGGACCAATAAAACCTAAAATTGACACTGAGGATTTGGACAATTTTGGTTTGACAAGAAACGTTGTCTCTTGGGAGGATTTACATCATAGGCCAAAGACCAATGCTGATTGGAGCGTGAGTGAATAACTGACCTCTATCAGATTGTGTGTTCGGTTTGCTCCATTCATTATTTTCTTTTATCCTGTGCATCAATTAGATCAAAAGGCTGTCGTCCTCCACTTGCTTTCATTCAGATCTCAACGCCTTAAAGGCAGACACGTTCAATATGTCACTGAAGATCTGAGCAATTTAAACATTTCCAGAATCCCAGAGTACTTTTGAGTATTTAATACATGTAAAGGGTCTCTAATCTTCCATGAAAGTCAGTGTATATTCTCTTTCTTTCCCATCACAACATCAGAACTCCTCCGCCTTCGCTACTCCTCCCTCTCCCGTGCTATTGAGTACATAAATCGATGCATGTCGTGCTCATGCGATGGTGTAAATATCTGCAGATCTGTGTGTGTGTGTGTGTGTAAATGTTTAAGTGGGAGGTACAGCTGCATCGCTCGCTTGAATAAACCCTCTAAACTTGAAGAGGTTCTTTAGTTTTCTCTCTTCGCGGCCCCCACTGCTTTTTGATCATCTTCTTTTCACTTTACACACTTGCAGTGTTTCCTGTCCTTGACATAGAACTTTTTTTTCTCGAATCAAAGCCTCAGTGTCCTCGTGAGATTTCTGCTTGCATCTGTGGGAGCGCAAATGGTTGTGTTCAACAATTCACTCTCACCTCTATCTGACCTTCTGAGGCACCGTTCTGCTCCTGACTGCTGACAGAAACAGCTGCTGAGCTGCAGGGATCTGAGGGGAAAAGAATCAGGAGGAAAGAATAAGAGCAGGAAAAAAGTAATGGAGAAGGACATAAGGGAAGGAGCAGGAGGGAAGGAAAGGCACAGGAAGGAAGTATAGAACCTGAATGGCAAAGAAGATGACAGAAGGAAAAGATCAGGCAGGAAGGGTTAGAGCAGGATGGAAGAGAAAGAGCAGGTAATGAGGGAAGGAACTGAAGAGAAGGGAAGTAGCAGGAAGGAAAAGGATGGAAGGAAATGAGCAGGAGGGAAGGGAAGGATCAGGAAGGATGTAACTGATAAGGATGGAAGGAAGGGAACAGGAGAGAAGATAAGAAGTAGAACAGAAGGATCAAGAGAGATCGGAAGTTTTGAAGAAGGGGAACAACAGGAAGGAAGTAGGGGATCATGAAGGAAGGAAAAGAGCAGAACGGAAGGATATGAGCAGGAGAGAAGGGAGGATCGTAAAGTACACGAAGGATCATGCAAGAAGGGGTGGAACAGGATAGAAGGAAACAGAAAAGGGTAGAAGGAAATGAGCAGGAGGGAAGGGAAAGAAAATTACAGAGACAAAACCTGATGAGACAAAAGCATTGGTAGCAATATTCATTATTAGATGGACTGGATTCTACACTGGAGAATCAGTTGCACTGTGTAGCCCACTAAACTAGGAAAAATAATTTGATTTAACTAAATATTCAGAATACCGTGGTTGCTTCTGTTGTGAGTTCAAATCCCAGCACCACCAAGCTGCCACTGTTGGGCCCTTGAGCAAGGCCCTTAACCGTCATGTGCTCGGCGTAATTGTAAATTGCTTTGGATTAAAGTGTCTGCCAAATGAGTAAATGTAAATGAAGGAGAGTAGAAGGAAGGAAGTAAAGGATTAGGAGAGAAATTAAAGTAGCAGGATAGAACAAACTATAAAATTATTAAGCAATACATTCACAATCACACTCAGTTTATAATGAAATATTTAAAAATGCTGTTGAGCTATTTCATTATATTGGATAAGGAATCAAAAACTTTGTTTCCTCCCCTTATGGAACCACTGGACATGCAGGAGGAAGTTTTAGCAGGAAGTTGCATCTTCACATTTCCACACTAAGGACTTAGGTGTATATATTTATGAGTAATACAGACACAGGCACAGTGTGATGCAGCACATAAGTGTAAGATGGTAAAGGGAAAAGACAGATGCCTGCTGCATGCCTACATACTGTTGGTGATTAATGAGCACTGAAGACAGGTGCATGATTGATCCGGATAGAGTGAGTGATGGAGGAGAAGAGAAGATGGAGAGAGAGACAGAGAGATACCGAGCTCTGCTGACTAAAGCTGCAGGATGGCAGAGGCCTCTTCATTTATTTGCCCTCCATTTGCAGCCTAATTGCCCAGACAGCGCAGAGTCCTAGTGCGGTGCCAAATAAGGTTCGGCTCACTTTTCACTCCTGCCTCGTACTGGAATGCTGAGACACACACACACACACACACACACACACACACACAGACAGACAGACAGACAGACAGACAGACAGACAGACAGACAGACAGAGAGAGAGAGAGAGAGAGAGAGAGAGAGAGGATTTGTGTTTCTGTGTAATGGGCGAGAGAGCGGTTCTGGATAATCCTGAGAGATGAGTGTTTGAGTGATCGCACACTATACAGGTATCAGATGTCAGGAAAACGAATGTCAGTAAATAAATTTGAGCACCAGCTCATAACGCTGAAAAAAATCTATCTGTGTATTTCATTATATTTATATATTATATGTTCAGCAATGATAAATAGCTGTGTATATGCATAATTACACCACTGTTGTGCTTATATAATAAAAGTGACAACAGAAAAGAAAATGAAATCGTTAATCACAATTATGTGTATGACAATTAATTGTCAGCTAAAATGCCATGATCATGACAGACGTAATAAAAACATCTCCATCCATTATATCTAATATGTATTTCATTTCAAGTGTTTATGCAAATTTTAGTAAGATACGTATCAGAGGAAGAGTGCTGATCCTTGATCATCTCCTTCACATCTGATTCAAATCTATTCATTTATATGATTTTGGATGATAATGCAAATTAACAATGCAGGCTGGTTTATTTTCCTTCGCTGCCCTGACGATGTTGTAAAACAGCAGCACCCACTTAGGGAACCAAATCTCTTACTTTTCTGTTGGAATTCTTCCCAATTCAATTCTTTATAACCAAATCAAGCCAAAAAGACGTTCCCTCCTTCAGTTCTCGAGTGATTTAACGCAGGGTGCCACAGATTCCACTAAACGTTGTTTCCCAGCAGATTCCTCCATCTTCACTAACTTTCTCTGCTTCGAGACAACCTGAAGAGATTAAAATCATCTGCTGCAGTATCCATTATTAGATTGATGTTCAGCGTTTTTGCATAACTCTCTCTTTAGATCCAGTGTCTTCTGCGTTCCTAATGCAACCTACTCACTATTCCAGACAGACAGAACCAGGAGCACTGTAGAGCCCACTAATATAGGGAACAAAACTGTTCTGCAATTCAAGTAAATGATTTCATACGCAACATGTTTTAATCCACTATGAGGCGAGTTTCCACTGCAGAAAAAAGGGTTCCTTAAAGGTTCTTTGGATAGTCATGGGTTCTCGGCTGTCTAAAGGGGTTCTACTTGAAACTCTCTCAGATTAGAAAAACACTCTGTTATGTAGGGTTCTACATGAAATCTTTAATTAAGGGTTTTTCCCACAGAGGGACAGACCAAAGAACCCATTCGGGTGGTAGATGGAACATTTTACTTTTTTTCTAAAAGTGTACTTGCTGCATGGTGGGATTTTTATGGGTGCCGTCGATGTTCTCCACTACGTTCTCAGACATGACCACAAAATGGAGCACTACGTTGTGCACTATGTAGTGAATAGGGACTATGGTGTGGTTTTGGACAAGATCTTGTCTGTCTATTATGGAGTCATGGCACTGGCATCACCAGCCCAGTGCAGGTCCACTCTGCCCACTGGGCCATCCGGTTGCTATGGCAACAAACTCCTAATTGGCTGATTTTTCTGGGCCGTTATGTGATTGGCGGTTCTGTGCATCTGTTTATTCATCCTTATGGTTTCAAACTCACAGCAGCAAAGAAGGTGTGAGCCGTCCTCATGAGGAATTGTAAAAAATTAAAGCACTGCAGACATTTTGTTAGAGGAAGTGTGTGTGTGTGTGTGTGTGTTTGTGTTTGTTAAGCTTCGGTGCATTCTTGGAGACGTTCCTGAAAATGTGTGTGTGTGTATGTGTAATGTGCAATATGAACAGTATCATCCCCCTTATTTGTGGTGCTAAATGTGGGATGTAATGGCACCCAGTGGAATGCAGCTTTTTCTTTGCTTCTACAGAGCAAAACATGAGCATGGAACAAAGAGGAAGGTCCCTTTATCCCTCTTCTGCCCTCCCTCTCTGTTTCACTCTCCCTCTCTCTTTCTGGCAGCAGCCATCGTCCTGGGTGCATTAGTGCCACAGGTCATAAATGCAGAGCGTGGTCGCCTTGTTCATTATTCAATTTCACGTTTTACCTGAGTGCATTTCTTTGAGACACTGACGGAGCTGTCTGGCAAAAACCAGGCACTTCTCTCTCTCTATGTGTGTGTGTGTATGTGTGTGTCAGCAAAGCAAAATCTTCAGTTTTGGACGGCACTAACTGATATTTGGCGTTTGCCTTTTTTTTACTGGACGCCACCGCTCCTAATCTTTATGACTGTCCTTTTTATGAGAGAGTGACTTCCTCTCCAAACCCATATTCAAAGCCAATTTCACAGCAGTGGAGGAAGAAGAGCGGAGCCATGAGAAGTGCTTACACAGCACAGTGAGAGAGCGGGAGGAAAAGAGGAGAGGAAGAGAAAAGGAAGAGATGAGATGGAAAGCTGAAAGGGGGAGCGAAAAGAAGGAATGACAGTTTTGGAGCATCGAGGATAAAGAAGGGAGATGAAATGAAACATCCGGACAATGGGGCACTGAATTTGTCCATTAATACGGCAGAGCTAAAGGAGGTTTAACCCTTTAATCACATCTGCTGTCTCATCAGTGGGACAAAATTAGTGTTGTTTTTAGAGCATTGCTGTGTCTTCGTTCTTTAAAGCTCGTGTCATCTTATTTTCATTATTAGCTTCTCACTATAAAAGAAAGGAAAAATATGAAATAATTTTGGTCTCTTCAGTTGAGAGATTTCTAAAAACATGCAAAAGTAATCCAAACTGCAGCTGGCCAGCATTATTAGCATTTTATATACACTGTTTTAATGCAGTAGTTCATGTGTGGTCATGGTGAGTTCACGAAGCTAGGAACCCTTAACTATCCAAAGAACCCTTGAGAAATCTGTTTTTTCTAAGAGTGTAGAAGTTAACAATTTCAGCGTAGCAGATTTTTTCTGAACGTTACGGTTCTAGGAACATTTGTTTTTTCCAAAGCGTTATAAATGTTCCTACGACGTTGCTGCAACATTTTCAATCACACACTCTTAGAAAAAAAGGTCAAATCTAGAACCCTTAAAGAACCCGTTTTTTTCTGAGTGTATACTCCAGACACGGAGGTTTTAAATCTGTCGTCTTTAGACGTTCTCTTATTCTCTGCACTAACGCACATGTTTCACATTTTCTCTTTTCATGACACAGTTAATGGTTAAAAGCTGAGGGGAGTCGTTAGTGCTAACACGCAGAACCTCTTGTGTTCTATTAGCAGCGTTAGCATATTGTGCTCCTGTAGGAGAGAGGCGGAGCCATGAGGTGGAAGTGAGGTCAGATGGAGGTAAAAGACGAGTGGGTTGGCGAGGAAAAGATGAAATGTTGAGAAGCAGGGCATGGAGGACAGGTGGTGGTGTGAGATCCTGCTGTCTGATAACCTGTGTGTGTGTGTGTGTAAGGGTGTGTGTACCACACACATGCTATGCACACACACACATGCTATGCACACACACACACACACTCTGTCCTTATCCCTGCCCCGTTACACTCATGTTTATGCAAATCAGGTCATAAGAAAGATGCAGCATTTTCATCAGGAGACTGGGAGGAGAGATGAAAGAGATGTAGAAGAAGAAGAAGAAAAATGTGATGTAATAATAGAAATGGATGTTCTCAGGTTCTCTTAGAGCACCTAACATGCTGCAGCATCATTCTGCCTTCCTCCTCTCTCCCGTCTCTGAAAGAATGCACATTTCTGGCGTCAGTGTCGTCTCTCTGAGTGTCTTCATGTGTCGTGCTCATCAGGTTATTCTGGTGCCTGGGCGTCTCCTCACTTCAGCGCTAGGCTGTTGTGTGAACAAAACACACCTGTAGCGTTGTCAGTTAAGGAAGCTTAGAACCATTCTTGCATCTCTTTTTTCCTCTTCTAAAATTCTCTCTCCAGGACTCTCTCTCCCTCTTCCTAAAATCTGATCATTACTTTAACACTCATTTAGGGATGTGCCGATCTGATATCGAGCCTTGGTATCGGACCTGAAACACTGGCTTGGTATCGGAACAGATTTGACATATTTTATTCATACATGCCATGCACATGACTTTTAAGCCATAGTCACAGTAGAAATGTTTGAAACACAGTTTGCGTCTCCTCGTGGAAGGAATGGAAGATTAGCAATGAATCTAGTCAAAATCAAATACCACAGTGATGCTAATACACTAATAATAATTAATTTACAACTTCGATATGGCACATGGAGCTTTGACTCCGCTCCCTTCTTTGACCAGAGACGGTACACGATTGTGAACAAAATGCATCACGGTGGCCACCAGGGGGTGAATTCCAAGCCTTGTGTTTGGACCAATGATAAAAGGTGGCATCCCGGCTAACAGACAACATTATTAAAATGTTCAGTAAGTATTCAACAGGTTCTATAGGTTCGGCGATAACGTTCCAAAAAATAGCGTTCCTAAAATGTTCTAAAAACATCTTCTGTAATGATGGTTTGCTTCACCATTTTAATAGAACACAACATTTCTAGTTAGACACAAAATCTAACATTATGAAAACGTTAGTGTTGATGTTCTCCGAACAAGTTCCTAGGACTGTAACCTCCAGAAAACATTCTGATAACCTAAAATTGTTAGCTGGAATCAATGTAGCGCTCAAGTGGTCAAATAATTAAGTATAAAACCCTCCGTGTGGTGCAGTTATAATAAAATAATGAGTGATAAAAGTTACTGAGTTTATTATTTTCCTATAACAGCACATCCCCGAGTGTTTTATTCCTCTTATACCACAGCAGTTTATCAACCATTACACATTTTTATTTATTAAAGAACGACAC
>JAOUQW010054200.1:0-15169 GCA_028565825.1 Olivaichthys viedmensis
ATGTTTTACAGCTTTCTACAAATGACTTGAAACCAAAGTGCATAAACACTAGAATCATATTACAATCATTTTATAGAAAGATCTGAAACAAAATGGAGTTTATATTACTGTAAACACTGATTCCAAACTTTTGAGCAGTGACTCTAAACTTTTGAACGCTAGTGTATACAGGGGGGTCCAAAAGTCTGAGACCACATTGAAAATCTGATTTTTTTTTTCATTGCCACTGTATGGCACTCTAAAAAGCTTTGCGAAAACTGGACAAGCACGATCAGGCAGACCAAAAGTGACCACACCATCAGAAGACCAATACATAAAAATCACATCACCACAGCAAATTAAAACATTTACAACGTACTGTAAATATTAGTTATGCAGTGCACATTTATTCTTTAGTGACAAAAAAAACCTTTTGGGTGGATGTGTGGAACTTCTTTTCCCCAAAACATTTGTCAAATATGCAAACATGTATTTCTTTCATTTGGCAGGCAAATAATGCTGTTTTCCATCCAGTAGCAAGCCTGATATCCTCATGCCTTCTGGATAAAGCCAGGAATGTGAAGGCTTATGCAATCATGTCTGCTTTGAAGGACTATTGTGGGAATAAGCTGCCATGTATTAGACGAGATTTCTCCATAATGACAAAACACACAGAGAAACACACACACATACATAGCTGATGTGGATAGAAGTCTCAAGAGATACACAGACACTAAGACACACACTTGATTCAAAGAGAGCCTTTATTCTATTATAAAAAAGCCATACACATTAGTCATACACATTACACAAGCATAACCAAACACATACATTTACATAGGCAGACATGTTGAGAGCACTTAGTCTAATGTCAGAATAATAATGTGAATGGTACAGAGAGGGTGCAGGCCCTTGGACCGCAGTCTGCCCTTAGCTCATCAGATGGGATTGGGCTAAACAAGAAAGGCAGCAGAGCAATGGCAAAACCAGCTTACCCAAAATAGCTGCACGTGGCTCTGAGGCCTACACAGCTCGAACAGCAGCACACAACATGTGACGCCTCTCAGGCCTCTTTAGCCTGTTCTCCCCAAAGATATGTACTATGTTGAGATGCTAATATAATTCAGCACAATAACCTATTAATTTCTCACAGTAGTCCAGTGAGCTGCTGTCCCTTTTATTGAGTCCACCATCAGCAGCAGTGGAACATACTGTACAGAGAAATCATTCAAACACACGCATTACAAAACAAGCAAACACAAATAAAATATATAAAAAATTGTTTGTTCTTCATGTCCAATCCACAAGATACAAGAAATACAAAAACTTGCTTTTTATCTCTCAAGTAGGATGACTTTTACACACCCACCCACACGCACGCACGCACACACACACACACACACACACACACTGCAGCCAGCTTCTTTTCGCGACACCATCTTGTCTAATTTTCTCTAATGGGGCGACATTTATAAAAAGGACAAATGACATCTTAAAACCTCCCAGACAGCACATAATCCAATGTTATTTAGATTATATTCTAATGCCACATATGCCATGACCAATTTTCTCAGACAAAGTATAGAGCAATGCCTTCAAGAGAACACAGAAGGACAGCATAGCGTACAGAAGAATGAAACTGTTGTAGGCTTTCTGTGCCTGAAAATGACAGTCTCTGTAATAGTGTAACCTATGAGACAAATACAATATTACGTCAGGTTTTAATTAAATAAGACAAGAAAATTTTATCCATCATTTGCCACTATGACAGATTTTTACAATTTACCTCTGTGAAGGCTATATGTATTACGACTGATCTGTTATGATCTTAAATTGAGCCGTCATTTAATTTCATGAAGGTGCATATCTTGCTTGTTAGACTAAACGCAAGGCCTATCCCCTTAAAAGCTTACCAGTTTTGGTCAAGACAGCCACAGAAGTACCACTAGCCCCTGACCCCCGGAATTGAAGTGAAGCAATGCATGTGGTCATATGCTAACCTCCTGCTCTCAGCACCAGTGGTGAGTACAATGTCCTGTTCGCTCACTTGCATTTTTGATGTCTATTTCCTGGACTAATGGTCTTTCTTCCATTTCAGTCATGATCAGCTATGGAGCTGCATATGTTAGTCTTTCACGGTTCTGCTGCATGACTATTATAGAATCCCTGAAAAAGCCTGACACTGTTGACATACCCCATCAATAAATTTATGAAGCTCAAGGCAACAAATTACCAACACACCGACTTTAGCCTAGCACCATAGACCTGCTGCCTGGGTGCACAACCCTCATACCTCTTATACCCCCAGAAAAAGAGGCTGGAGTTGTACATCAATAAAGCATTTAAGTATTCATTCACATCTCCACCTCCCCCACTACCTTCAAGCAATTATATAAAGATGCATAATCTACTTAACTGACTGACCAAAGAACATGAAGTACTTAAACCTTCAAATATATTGATTTTACGTGAAAACAAATTTCGTGCTCCCGAGTGGTGCAACAGAAAAGTGTTCACCCTATTGTCGGGAGATAAGACTTTATTGATCTCAGGTGGGAAATTTAAGAAACCAAGCTGTGCATTAGCCAGGAATCAAACCCTGGCCTCCCACATGGCAGACAAGAGTTCTACCACTGAACCACCAAAGAGCTCAAAAGCCCCACGATACCACAGCCATCCGTGGCTAGAAGTCCAAGAGCATAATTAGCCCTGCTCTCTAGGCAGGAAGAATGGCATTACTCTCTCCCCTGTCGATAAGAGTGACACTAGCCAATCGTGGCCATCTGTGAGTTCATGTATACGAAAGATGGCAGTTAGTGCTTTTGATCATTTATAACACTCGAGTGACACCTACTTAGCATGAAACTATAATGGGAAGTAACCTTAATGCTTGACCTGACCAGTGTGAAAAAGGTGATGCATTTATCAAGCTTTAGAATGTGAGGCTTCTCTGTTCATCATCGTTTTTCAGGGTTTTTTTAGGTTTTTTTTCATCTGGTTTTGAAGCCAGATATCTGGACTAATTGTTAATTAAAATCAGTGGGAAAATAAAATGTAGGCCAGGAAGCCCATAACACACTTGAAATTGATGACTATTATCCAGATTGCATGCAAACATTTTCAAAATGATGTGTTATGGTTCTCATATAATACTTTCAGTACAAGTTTAAAGGCATTTCATTGGAAGGCATTTCATCCACTGTCATGAAATGTGTGGCTGACAAATTTCTGTCAGTTTGAAACCCCATTTTCCTCAGGGTCGGACACCTGCAGTGAGACATTTCTACTTTTTGCTAAAGTGACATGTTTTTCTTTGTTTTTGTGTTTCATTCTTTCAGATGTTGAAAAGGTGAACAAGTTCATTAAACAAGGGTGACAAAATGTTACCAAAGGTCTAGGAACAAAATATCTCATGAACCGTAAGTCGTACAGTCAGAATACTTTTTTTCTTCGATGTTTTTATCTTAGTGCAAGCTAATTTGCAATTTGGACCTTTTATCTCCGCCCATTTAGATTTTGAGCTAATTTGAATAATATGCAAAACCTACTTTTGCAAACCAGTTTGATGTCAAACTACTCAAGACTGTAACCTAAATATGTTGACATTTGTAAACAACATGGCCACCACATGTTAATCAATCCTTCCTGGATGGAGCCTGGTTTACTCAAACAGGTGTAACTCATGATTGCTTTGATGCATGTTTAAGACAAGATTCTGAGAATGTCTGCAAAGTTTGGGGTGTGGTCATGAACAGGGGTCGGGATAACATTCAAACAGCTGTTACTCAGGAACCGCAATTCCAATCGAGCTGAAATTTGGTATACTGCATCTTTGTCCTAATCTGTAAGGAGATTTCTAATGATAACACGATTACTTACCGCCATCAGCCAATCAGCTTTCAGCAGGCATTTGACAGGGTTACCATTGACCTGTCGTCACGAAACTTGAAATGCATCTAGGGACCCTCTAGTACCCTATCCAACCTCACATAAATTGGCCACTGGGAAGTGCTAGTCATTTTTTCGAAATTAAAGCATTCACATGCATATCTTTTTGTGAAATGAGGTCTACAGTCAAAATTCTTTCTTCTCCTGATTCCTTGGCTCAAGTCATAAAAAGTTGCCTTTTAGACCATTTAGCTCCTTCCACTACAACGTAAGCTAATTTGCATAATATGCTAAACCGACTTTTGCAAACTAGTCTTCGGAACTTTGGCGTATCTTCACAAAATCGGTGTCAAAATACTCGCTAGAGTCTGAAACTCAATAATGGTCAAAAACATGTTGACATTTGTAAACAATATGGCCGCCCCATGCCAATCAATCCTAAAGGGGCGGAGCTTGGTTTACTCAAACATCCATTTGACAGTGTACCTATCGGCATGAAACTTCAACTGTATGTTCATCTATGGTCTTTTTAGTGTTCAATGACACTTGGCAAGAGCTGGCCACTGGGGGTGCTTGCAGCTGTATTTTGCTTATCTTTTAGCTAGCACACTAACGTTAGCCAGTTAGCTCACTACCATCAGTTGTTTGTGCTTTATTGTGATCCTGATTCTATTTACTTTCCTTCAAGCCTCAGCTGCGCCAAGCTGCCACTGTTGGGCAGTGCTCCTGCTCCAGGGGTGCTGTATCATGGCTGACCCTGCGCTCTGACCCCAGCTTACCAACATGCTGGGATATGCGAAGAATCAATTTCACTGTACTGTACTTGTGTATTAAAAAAACTGTATTTTGTTGGAAGACTTCTACAAATAAATATGACAAAGACATTTTGGAGATTTTTGACTCTTTTATATTTTTGGCCCAAACAAGATTTCTTACACTAACTAGCTAAAACACAAGGCCTTGTTGAAGAGGAAAGGCTTATTTCTGTTATGATCTATTAGCACGCTGCTTGCACAGGTCTGTGGAGCCAGCCTGTGTGTCTCTTAGGGCGAGGGTAGCAAGCTGGCTCAAAGACAAGGTCATGTTGAAGGGAAAAGGCTTCTCTCTGTTATGATGCCTGTGGCTCTGTGTTAAGCCCTACCAGAAATTTGGGCGAGGATCTCAGGCCATATTTCTTTGGAGCGTGATGACGTAGGACGTATCTGAGTTGCCGTATGATGTGCGTTTGAAAACTCCGGTCAATTCGAAGCCGACAGCTCTGACTGTGAATTACTATTATATGAATTTCAGGGCGACTCACAGCAACTAAGGAACATCATGTTTTAGAGTATTTTTTTCTTCCCTGACTCAATGATTTTTCTAAACAAAAAATCCTATACATTGTAGCTTTAAGACTACACTAGGGACAAAATCTAATATCAATAATAAATAATCATAAATCATCATGATATGTTAATGTATAACTGTCCAAGTGTGAGCTAATACAATACACTCAAATTGTAAGATAAATGTTAAAAACAGTACCACATTACACACACTATTTATTCAAAGTTGCCTAAACAATATGTTTTGAATTGCATTATTAGCTTAAGGAATTCTCAGCCCTTTGACAACACAAATGCTCAGCAGCAGCCATTTCCAACAGAGCAAAGAATGACAGAAAGCTCAAATAAACAACACCCTGAAGAGGCAGCTGAGCTTTCCAAAATGAAATCAAAAGAAGACCCCAACAGAGAGCGAAGTCGTGACAGAACACTTGGCATGAGAATTGGTTAGCTAATGATGGCTGAGAAGGGTCTGTGAGATGAGGGACAGAGAAGGCCTGGAGGGACTTTGTGTGCTTGTCTCTCTTTAAACCAGGCACGTGGACCCCTTGCTGATGATAACTGTCTGTGGGTCCTCTCTATCCTGCAGCTAGACTGTGCACTGTGATGTACTATCAGCTCTCAAAGAAGAAATGTTCCAGCTAGCTGCTCAGCAAGAGACACACATCAGGTGGTCTTTTAAAGAGATATAAAACAGAAATAAAAGTATAAAACAGTGGGTGTGGATGTTTATGAAAGTGAGTTTAAATGTATGTTCATGTCTTTGCAAGTACTGTATGTCTAGTATGTATATGTAAACATGCTTATTCTGAAGCATCTGAAATACACTGTAGGTGTTCATTTCGGCTGCACAGAGCTCTGAACTACCGTGGCCCTTTTGGACAACATTCCCCACTTCTTCTGCAGCTCCTTCAGCAGAAAGTATGGACATCAACACAGCTGAGACCAGTGTTGTATAAAGTACCCAATAGTCATAATTGAGTAAAAGTAAAAGATACCATACTGGGAATTGACTCTGGTAAAAGTAAAAAGTAAACGTTTTCATATTATTTGTACTTAAGTGTCAAAAATGTTTAAAAAAATCAAATAAATAATCATATTTAAAAAAGAAAAAGCGTTAGGACCTTTTCATGCTTTACATTCTATTAAAAAGCTTTCTACAAACTCAGTATGCTTTTTTAATATACGTGTTGAAGCAAAAGCCATTTCAAAGATTCATCACTCTATTTTTGTCTGGATCAGAATGGATGCTGTTTGTTTGTTTTTATTGCAGTGATTTTTATATGAATGCCAAAGCTATTACAGTCATTTAAGCATGGACAAAATAACTGTACCTTTGCCAGGTATACAGGGCTGAAATATCTATGCAGCGCAAGCTTGTCATAACTATGGTTGTTAGCCAACCTAGTTCAGTGTATTGCTATACATCACACTTCAGTCACTCCATTGCAATCTTCAGTGGTGGCTTGCACCAGACAGCCAGAGGACACAAACCAACACAAACTAGCCGACACAAGGTAGCGGACAGGATAACCATGTTGTTGGGAAACTATCTAAAGGTTAACTGCCAAAATATAGCACAATTGTTTCCTCATATAAATATAAATTATTAATGTTACAGTAATTTTAAACTTTCTTACCACAGTCATCCACTTGGTGTTTTCTCTGATGAGGTAAAAAGTAGTGATTTTAGTCGGTTAAAAGTAGGCTCTTTGAATCGGCTCTTTTAAGTGAACATTGGGAATCGACTCAGATCTGAAGAGACGTTTTGGTGCTTGGACAGAGAAATAATATATTTTTTCACCATGAAAAAAATGAATATTGCAGTAAGTAACGAATGTGTCATTTGCTTTTTTTTTTTATTGTGAAGTAAAAGTTAAAGTTGACAGAAACATTCCCAAAATAACAGTATTTCTGCTTTGTTAATATACACCAATGGCTGAGACATGCCACAATGCGTGTCAACACAAACGTGTGACAAACACCAAATGTGTGATCACATTTATGCTAATGTGTTGTTTATTTTTGTGTTGTTTGTCTTTTGATGTGCCATAGTGGTTATTGATTTGGTTTTCCTACCAAATTGGACTAGTTTGAAAAACTAGCCAGGGTGCGGTTTTTTTGGGCTTCTTTCAAAAATGACCGCATTGTATTGCTTTTCTTACAAATTAAACATATAATCGTTGTTCCTCTGTGGGAAAATTATTTTACAGTCCAATCCTTGCTGCCTTCAGTGTAAACTTTAAGGAAGAATGACAATAAAAACCTACTTGAACTTGAACTTATTATTATTTTTTTTATTTATTTTTTTATTATTGTCACACTCTTCTTCCGAATCTGACCAAAGTAGGCTACAGGATGTAAGTTGTCCTTCTTTTTTTTTTCTTTTTTTTGTATTTGTTAAAGTACGGTTATTGATTTAAAACAGCTTAGAGTAACATGGTCATGGGGAATCATAAAGATTTGGTGAAAAAACCTAAAACTCTTTTCGACCAATCAGATTGCGTGGTCGGAACTAACTGTTGTATAAAAGAAGAATTAAAAACACATGAAAGACACCAGAGTAGTATACCAGTAGTTCTTTAGCAATTTACAGCCTGTTTCTTCAACCCTCTGTGATTGGACACTTCAGATTTTGGGCTAGTTGGGAGAGTTTTAGGCAGACTTTGGGTTGGCAACCCTGGTCCAAGGGGAGAATTAGGACTCTTGGGCTAATGAGAGTTTGAGCACGAAACAACCTCCTCTCATTGTCTTTGTACATCCTGTTTTACAGGTGTGGAATGTGCAAAAATATTTTTTTTAAAGGCTTGTAAAAATGGGTTCATAATCGTCAAATGTAGTAGGTCTAATGTATCAAAGAAACGTTTGATCAGTTTAAAGAGTTTCGCTTGTATGATGTACATGTCAGCCGAGCGTTATGAAATGGCGGGTGTGATTCCAACTTTTTCTTTCATCTTTTCCATTAACCCAATATTGCTTCAGGGCTCCGGTACATTCTGTGATTGGGACCAAATGGTTATGATAAGAATATGCATAGTTCATAATCCTGAAGATCGTACTGTTAGTGACTTTCTTGTAGAACGTGTATTGTAAGCACTGGAAATGGCTCACAAATAGCTCCGGTTAGACTCTACTAGCATTTTTGCATGTTCGCTACCGTAAACTATCTGCTAGCGCAATTTAGCCTCTTTGCTAGCATCTGTTAGCTTCTTGTTTTCTTGGCTACTCATTCATTTAAATCCGTTTTAATCGCTGCACTTTGGTCAGGTCTGACAGTTTGCATTCTATAGCAATGGGCAGTTCATGTAATGGTAATAATACTATGGTTAGAACAGTCAACAGTGCTATTGGCTGCACAGTCAATTGGATTCTCCACTGTCACACTCAAGACAGCTCCTGAATTTATTCTATACTGTGGTAAATCCCAGGATCGGAGTAGTAGCTTTCATGCTAAATATTGCCTCAATAATATATATATATATATATATATATATATATTACATGTATTTCATGAAAATAACTTTGTATACCTCAATGTGAGGAGAGGAAAAACATATTTCTATTGAATCACAGAACAGAAATGAAAGACAAAGAGACCAAAAGCTATACCTTTAAGATTTTACTAAATAAAAATGAATGAGAGCGTTTGAGCATGAAACCACTGTCTCATCTTTACATCCTGTTTTACAGGAGCACATAACAGTTGCCTCAGCTTCTTAAGTGAGGCGTGTAACAAACACACTAAATGACTCAACATTGAATCAGCCAGAACTGGACCACCGCCCATTCCTTCACAGTTACACTGAGGGCAAAATGATATGCCTATGTCCCAGGCGACTGACCTGCATCAGAGGCTCCTTTAGCCAGTCTGGCAGCCAGCAGTGCCCTCTTGTAAAGTTAGCTTGACGTGCACAGGGCAGTTACTTACTTAGACGCACACTAACAGAGACAAGGACACTTTGAAGACGAGATAGAGAGAACCAAGAGATGCCACATAAGGAAAAAAGGTCATGCCATGGCACTGTTTAGTAAAGCCGGGCATATCGTCATCGTAAGAGGAAGCGAGTGAACTGTGGAGAAGGGAAACGGGCGTGAAGGGAAGGTGAACTGTCAGAAAGTGGAGAAAACATTCTTTATCTTTCACCCTCAAGGCTAACTTCCTGTGAAAAAGTGTGCCAGCCAGCTTCTCTCTGTGCTGCTATTTTGTTGTGCAAAAGAGAGCTTAAAAAGCATGTCTCACCCACACAGGGCCAGGAAAATGTGATTGAATTGCTTTAGTGCAGCTTCAAAATGCCACACTTTTTTTGTGTGAATCTCAACAGGACATGGACAAACTCAAGAAAGCAAGAAACTCCTGATGCTTCTATTTTTTTCTGGTTCTCTTTGCTCAGTCTGAGTGAACCAAACTAAGGGGTATACTCACATATTTTGTGCATATCACCAAAATGCAACACCTGTTAAGATACTCGATGTAGACCAAGGTATAGAGCACACAGCTGGAAATAAAAAGAAGTACAGCACAGTACAGAAGTACAAACACCTACAGAGATAGATGCCTGTAATTGTGCTCTTAAACAAAAGCGGTGTGCTCAAAAAATAAATGCCCAGCTTCTGATGTTTCCATTTCCTGTCAGGGCATTCAGCTGTAATGCAATCCCAAAGCTTCCCAAAGTACAAAATTCTTGTTACCAAGTCACCAATGCAGCAGCCTGCATATGAATGTATAAAAGCAATCACAGATAAAAGCAAGCCTAGGAGGGGTTTCTGAAAAAAGTGTTCTTATTGTGATTGTCATGTTATCTAAAATTAAGGGACGTGCTATTACAACCTAAAACTTCGATTGAGTACCAAGAAATTGCAGTTGTGCAGTGGTAGTGGCATTCATTTGAATGGAGCTGAATTTGGATGAATACCTGATATTTAACCAGTGGTGTTCTGGGGAAACATCCTCATCTATTAGTCAAAATTTGAAAGCTTCTAAATTAAAATGAGTTAGTCTTTCATCTTTCAACCATGATTGTCAGTCAGGATCCCTTTCTTTCTCTCAGTCCTCTTTACAGAAAGAACATATGCTTATAATGAGTTTAATTACCACCCTTATTCTGCGACAGCCATCACAGCTCCTGGCTGAGGAAATCACAGAAAAGCTAGAAGTTGTTTTGTTTGTTTGTTTTTTGTAGAAAGAATGGTTCCCGAGGAGAATCAAAGTTAAATAACAACACTGGGTAGCTTTCTCAGCCATATACAAAGCTCCTGTGTTGACTCATTATTGCTGTATGTGTTTTCATCAGATCTTTCAAATCCCTAATCATTTGAACTTACCCTTAAGGATGAACATAAAGCTACAGAGAAAACGGTTTGCACAGCAGCTCTCCACTGCTGATCTTCAGGGCACACAAACACACTACTTAAGGAGGAAGCTCGGCATTAAAGATATTTGATGATGTTATCAACTCATTCTGGATGCATATGGTTATTTCACAGTCAACAAAGGCTTTAACCTTTATGCTCATTACTTAGCACATTAATTTTACTTTCAATTGTACCCTTTATTAATGTAATAAATTATATGTACATGTTCTTTCATATATTAGTAATATAAACAATATTAGGGGTCCTCCTGATGCAGATGTGTATGCACAGGTGGAAGTCCAAATAAAAGATGGAGGTCATTTCACTGGGATTAACATCACCTTTTTGTTTCAGATTTACAAAGACAAGTCATCTTTTAACATTTGTTTTATTTCATCAAATAGTTGGAACATAATCTCTGTAATATAAATACAATTTATCAGATTCATTAGTAAAATTGAGCACATACTGTAAAGCTTTTTATTATAAAAATAAAACAAAGTATGCTTGAATGCAAGTCAACAAGTAGGATTTTGCTTGAACAGACTTTTTGGGGGATTTGAAGTGTGAGGGGGTTGTAAATGTTCATTTGTGCTTTATTGTTGTTTATTTATAAAGCCCAAAATCACAAATGTCTCAGCGTGCTTTATAGGCCTTCGACCCTCCACAAAGACAAAAAAAAGAAAAGAAAAGAAGAAACATAGCAGAAAGCTATAGGTGAAAGCTTTCCAAGCATAACCTTTTCTGATAAAACAAAAAAAGACAGAATAATTTGTGGAAATGGAATAATTTTGGAAAAATGTTACAATAAGTTCTTCATAGAACTCTCTAGGAACTTTTGTTTTCTAATAGAGTACAGTTCAGCATCTACCTTATCTTATAGGGTGAGGCTTAGTCTTGGCCTTCATTCTTCGTACGTCGTTTAACAAATACAACATAAGATAATGCATGGCAGATTTACTAATCGTGATAATACCAAACTGCTTAATTTGTGCAAACTTGATGAGTACAGCTGGTTTGAGAAAAAATGTCTGAGTCTGAGATAATTGTTCGCTCCCATGTTGACTGGAAAGGGCAGATATATTGAAACTCGAAACTCGTCAGTGATTAGCTAATAGGAATGGTATGGAGCCATGGAGAGGCCATTAAAAGGTTTGTTTTGTGTGTACAATATGGTAAAACGTATGATTTAGTTTTACAAGATACAAATCAACATCATGAAATCATAATGCGTGTGCACGCTTTACTTTATTTCTGCTCTCAATTTGCTATTTTGAGTTCTCAAATTAGTAAAATTCTGCCGATGTTTTGGTTCATTTGTGCTCTTGTCTAAAAATAATTGCTCACGATTTAATGGATAAACTGAGTTGAAGTAGGCGTGCTTCAGTCTTCGTTATGGATAGACCTATATGAAACATCCATAATATATGTGCAATATTGAGTTGTTTTATAATAATGCCATGGGAGGCTATGGTAATGTATCTCAATATGTCTTTGTAACACACCCCATGCAAAAGTCCACTTTAATAAAAAATTGCTATCCATAGTAGAGCCTTATGAACTACAGCTTAAACCGAGCTATAACCTGCTTGTTCTGTTTATTATCTATTAAATTGTGGGCATGTTTTCTTTAGATGAGCATAAAATATGTTGCCACAATTTTCGAGAACTCGCTATAGCAAATTAAAAGCACAAAAAGTATAGTATTCGCACGCATTGCAATTTCATGACCTTGATTTAGTATCTCTTGGGTATGTTAAACTAAATAAAAAAACCAGCTATCATTGTCTGCTCATATTGCCTCGGTCATGTATTTGAAACATTGATGCCTATAAAGCCAAAAATGGACCAGCCCCCACCGACCTGAAGTTTCTTATCAAACCCCCTGTACCAGGTTCCCTTAGAGCCACAAGCAGGCTCGACTTGACCCGGCATCCCTCAAGACTCAAGGAAGACATCCATCAAGACTCTTCTCTGTTCTGGCACCTAGGTGGTGGAATGAACTTCCCCTGGCTGTCCAAACTACAGTCACTGTCTTCAAACGAAAACTAAAGACCCACCTCTTCACTAAACATTTAAGCACTTAAGCGAGCACTAAATCTACCAACAAAAAAAAAATCCTACTCTTTTCTTTGTTGTACTAGCTTTCTTCTGTAACAGGGCTTTAGCCTTATGGTATTCCCAGACTATGGCCTATTTGTGCTAGCGTGAGGATATGTTTTTTGATAGAGACTACTTCTGTAAGTCGCTCTGAATAAGGGCATCTGCTAAATGCTGTAAATGTAAAAGTAAAAAATGTATATAAAATGCTTCTAAATACGTAACCTAATCTTGTTTATGATTTATTTTGTTCATGTTTATAAGCCTGCTCCTGAGAAGGTTTGAGCTTAGAAGAACGGAAAAATCCGTTATCATGTCAAATCGTCAGCAATTTAATCGAGCTAACTCATTAATCTAATAATAATGTACAAAGAACAGGGCCCTGTTGTCTAATGAGTGAGCTGTTAGCCATTAGATATATGTCCACAGCATTGAAGTTAACTTCCTGCAAAAGTGGCTCATGGCCTGTTCTCTTAGGCCTGTGGATAAAAATCTATCTTCTCATTTCCTTGTGGTCTTTTCCGTGTGACTCATTACCATGGTGGAAAATAAAATACTAAACAAAGAAAAAGCAAAGAGAATGATGACTAATTGAGGGGAGAGTCACACCAAGTTAACCTGAATCAAAGCTGAACCACCCCGATTTGCTCACTACCGCATGCTCAATGTGACTTCTATCAAATGGAGCGAAGGAAACAGTGTCACTAGTTATGCTGTTACATCACAGAGGGCTCTTGCACACACCCGCACATACAAACATAAAAACACACTATCATAGACACACACACACACACACACATATATATATATACACATGTGCACTCAGGCACTGTGGCATTTCTCAGAGACATGTCATGCTACATGTAAATCAAAGTGGGTTCATGGGGGTCAGCCAATTTCCTGTCTAACAACTTAACTTTGCGCTGTGAGGCGCTACCCTGGCAAAGGCAGAACACAAACTACCAAACACAGAGGTTATTTAACAAATCCTTAAGAGATAGTGTACATATCTTCGTCATATAAAAAGTCTCATATTGTTCATTTATATAAGTGCCCACACACTTTTGTGTCTGGACATTTTCATAGGTTACATATTGAGCCCTGGCCTTCAAATTGAAGGAACTGCCAAAGCAATTACTTCTACACTTTCCTACTACTTCACTTAACACAGTTGCTTTGTAAGTATGTGTGTCCAAATTGTCTACGTCTAAAGAATGAAACACATAAACAGATTTGCTAAATGTCTCACTTCCATTGTGACACGACAGCTTTTATTCTCCCTTTTGTCGAATTCTCAGAAATCTTTCTTGTAGGTTGGTATACAGCCCCATTTGTTTTTTTATTTACAGAGTGTAAGTGAATCATTATAATTAGTCTATGTTTACATGGTTCTGCCAACAGCCAGCGAGCCGTGTGATGAAGGAGCCATCTGAAATGAAACACTCTCCATGCTTACTCTGACAGTCAGGACACCTTGCTTTTCTCAGCGGCTGATCCGTCAGAGAAACCCGACATGGAATTACACTCCTGCTGAACAGGTATGGCAGAGTCAGAGATCAGCGTCTCTGGGTATTAAACAGACTTCCAGCCACGAGGCGCTACCACCAACCCACTGCCATCTTCCCTACAGAGGGAATTAAATTATTAGAAGGTGGGGAATTAGAGAGTAATTATTGCCAACTGCCTCATCTTTGCTAGACAGTTGGTCTCAGCTATTTCAACATGGTGAGTGCTTGTTTTTCCTCACTTCCACCAGGCGTCCTACATTAACAGTTTCCTAATAGGATGGTATCTGCACATAGCAAAAACACATAAAAAGCGTGCAACTATTGTGTTTGACCAATCAACTGTCTTCACTATTTCTAGCTCTGCCTGTTCGGGACACTTGGTACCCGAATGAAGGGTAACCAAATTCAGCACAGGTACTTGGGTACGGTACAGGTCACGTGTCAATGGAAACAACAAAAACATTTGTTACTGTATAATGCCACACCGAACTGTGGTTAGTGGTTATAGAGGACCATACTAATTAAGTCAATATCAAGTGTCAGTCATTAAAAGACCACAGTTAACTGTGTTAGAAGCAGCCAAGTATTAGCATTTAAAATGTAATGGCATAGCATCAAAAAAAAAATGTATTAAACATATGGCTTTGGATTTCCGCTCATGGTTTTGAGCTTTTGGTCTAGAGTGTGTATCTGGAATTTGATTTTGGTTTAAGCACATTTGAAATAAAACCTACACTTGGATCTAATTCTTGTTTCGTCTTTGTTACAGGTGCCAACAGGATATTCAAATATATTTCCATTTCATTGGAGAATTTCTCCCAAAAAAAGAAGAAGATTTTGTATCAATTTTAAGTAATATGTTCCTGAATGTTAAATATCAACTGAGCTGAATTTTGTATTATGATTTGATAAATGATGAAATAAAGACAACACTTAGTAATGGTCTCAGAGTTTTGGACCCTACTGATCTACACACTACACAGATATGCCTGCTCACATCATACTATTAGTAGGAGT